>PVIR01005083.1:0-74536 GCA_004026965.1 Petromus typicus | reverse complement strand
TGTTTCCTTACTTTTTTGTTACAATCTCAACATTGTCCCCTTTCACCTTATTTTACATTGAGCATTTTCTATTTCACAATATATAACATACAATGCTAGGACTCATTTACATCTTCATTTTCTCATACCAGAGAAAAGATGCGATATGTACCTATCTGTGCCCTATTTATTTCACTTATGAGGATATCCTCAAGGTATTGACTTGAGTTTTTGAAAAATGCCGGAACTTAGACTTTGAGGATGGGATGGGTGCATTCTTAGTCATACGCATGATAGCTGTACCATGTTAGGAGAAATTTAAACTTGTTATTGTGATTATCTGGAGATTTACTGTGCTTTAAGGAGATGCTTGTGTGTCAAGTTGCCAAAGGGTGTAATGTGATGGTTAAAGTTAGTTGCTGAAACCACTGGCTTGGGGGCCATCTTGGGGACCAGGAAAATACTTCTGAGTGTGTCTGTGTGAATCATAGAGCAGTGGCCTTGGATACTAGGTCTGGTCCTTGCCACGTCCTCAGTGGCACTGTGCCCTGCTGTCTCCTGGCCACCATGAAATAAGTGGTGACACTGCTCCCCAGTGCCCTCCCATCAGGACATGTCTGCCTTGGAGCATGCTGACCACAAACTGAATCCTGGAAACCGGAATCTAAAGTAACCCTGTCCTCCTTTAAGTTATGGGTGGCTAGTACTATGTCCCTGCAACAGGAAAACTGACCAGTGTAATTATCTTGATGCCTTGGTAAAGAAGTCAGCTTTATACTATTCTAAACTCCAATAATCAAAATAAAAGACTGGAATAAATAGAACATCAGACATCTTTCAGTTTATTTGCTCCAAGAAGACAATGTACGCATTTTTAAGTAGGCATTTTTAAGTTCTGGATGCACTTCATTTTATACAAAAAGTAAAATTATATATCCACTATTTAAAATATTATTTTAAATGTATAAAACTTACCACTAATAAATTATGTATGTGAAATTGTTTTTAAAGGAAAGACTTCCATGATCATACTATCTCCCTTGCCAGGTGAATTCATAATAGCTAAATCAGGGAAGCAGCCTATACACCTATCAACAGATGAGCAATAAAGAAAATGTGGTATCTACACACAATGAAACACTATTCAGCTCTAAAGATGGAAAAGCTGGGGTCATTTGTAGGAAAATGGATGCAAATTGAAAACACAGTGTTAAGCAAAATAAGTCAGACTCACAAGCTTCCGTCCCATTTAGTTTCTCTCATCTAAGAAGTCCAAAGTATAAAGAGCAAAATAAAAACTAAAAGGAAATATGGAGACAGATCTTTCTCCAATGAGGAGATAAAGACAAGAGAAGGTGAAGCGAATACAAAAAGAATTAATGTGATGCACATGTACTAAATACCTGCCATGAATGTAATCACTACAAACTTCAAAAAAAGAAAATTGAGAAACAAGATGTAAAGATAAAGGAAGCGAGGAAGGAGAGGCGATCAGAGGGAATACGAAGAATCAAACTATGTAAATTGTATTACCCACTTCCTAATAAGAATATAAACATTATAGACTGCAAAATATGTTCCAATAAAAAAGTTTTTAAAGAAAAACCTCACTGTTCATACAAATGTAACAGCATATAAATTTCTCTTAATAAATACTAAATCCTCTTAATCAAAATATTTAAAGAAGTTATTCTCTGAACTGATTGTTCTAAATTAATATTTCCTTAAGAATAGTGGAAGCAGCATAATGAACACAAGAAGGGTTATCATGTGCATCTATGCGATTCGGAGTAATTTACAGTAAACAATGGTTCTGTCACTTACCCGGTGGATGTTCTCAGGTGTGATGGCTTTGGACGAATCCGTCCGAATGAAAAACACACAGACTCCTGTGAGAGCAACATCTTTGCCCTCAGTCACAAACACCTTGGGTTTCTTGATCTTTCCAGACACAAGGTTCACCCCTCCTGGAGAGCTAAGGTGTCCTGGAGATGAAGAAGAATTTTAATTTCACAAATGCCAGTCACAGCTCACACGCTCACCTCTTAGCAGGAAGTTTCCTTGTTCAGATACAGTCGTTGTTGTCTTGTCCACATCTTGTAGAGAGATTACTTGGCTCATCTCTAGTCTAAGCGCTGAAGGGACATAAACAGTGCTTGTGCTTGGTTCCAAATTGGAGGCTCATTTCAAAACTGTCCTACAGAGGCAGTGGGGCAGAGGGAGGAGCAGGGAGCACGGGCCGGCACTGTGTCCCAGGACCTCTGTGAGCAACCTGTCTGCATCATTAAAACTCACAACCACAGGCCGCTGTGACCTGTCCAAGGCTGCAGATAACAGGCACAGAGCTGTGGCCAAAATCAGTTCTGACCACAAAATTCAGGCTGCCCTTTCTCTGTAACAGTGAGCACAGCTGATTGGCCCATCAGGATCCATATGATGTCAGGAACATGTAGATGGAAGCACAAAGAATCCACATTTGAGATCTAGAGGTTTACTTCCGCGGGTTGACCCTTACTGCTTCCTGACCACATGGCCTTGATCAAACTACTCAGCCATGCTGAGCTTCCGTTTTCTCATCTGAAACATTAGAACCACACTAAAATACAGCATCTGGAGGGTTAAATGACTTAACTCAGCATTGTGAGGGTTTATGAGTTAATACATACACAGTTATTGCCTTAGAAAAGCACATTAGCAAAAAAGAAAAGCTCATGAAAATATTGGCTCAGGAGGCATTATCATTCGAATCTGAAATTTTATTTCAACTGCTAGCTCATAGAATGGATATTTAAATGCACAGAATGTGGTCTGAGCGTTGCATTGTCCTCTAATCTCCAAATTCATTACCAACCTCATCAAAATGATTTAAGTGGAAGGACAATGCTAAAGGAGGAATCTGGGGGACCCAGTGAAACAGAAAATGAGTCCTGAGGCCTAAAACCAGAATTCTCAGAGTTCCTCCTCCTTGTGGTGCTGAGCTGGAGACTTCTGACTGAGACTTCAAAAGAAAGCTTCCCATATAGAGTCCAAGAGACCCATTCAGAATTATACCCCACTTCTATCTAGTATCACCTGAGTCTCACAAGTGGTAAGATGTCAGACAAGAAGTTTCCACAGAAGCACGGCGATACAGCAGATAGAAGACAATGAAGACCTTCAGGATTTGTGGGAGGGCCTTTTCCTCAGGTAAGATGAAGTGTCAACAGTCTGCTGAACTTGAGCTGTGGGGTTTCCTGGGTGCTTTCTCAGTACTAAACGAGGCAAGTGTCAAGCAAGGGGTACAGTCATCGGCCTAGTCATGAGACAAGTTTTTCAGTACAAGGACCTTACTTATTTCTCTTCAAGGATGGGGGTGATACGGATGGGATACAACATCGGCCCGAGAAATCAAAACAAAGCTTGCTGCATGGCACAGAGAGAAAGAGGGCTCATCCGGGTGCTGCCAGCACATCCCCTGGTGACAGGGACCGGGGGCCGATGCACCCGAGCAGAACAAGGGCGTAGCCCCACTGGCACCATTTTAAACCATGCCCGTGAGGGACGCTGGGAGGACCATAAGACAGGGTAACAGGGTGGCACACTGCCAGAGTGCAGAGGCAGACGGTCACATCATCTTGAGAACAACAACACACCACCATGGTGCACGCGTCCAGTGCTCCCAGCAGAGAACCCACCCTGGTACCACAAGGACAGGCTCACATGAGGCAGTTTCTAACAGCGCCTGCCAGGAACAACTTCCCTGCCACCCTCACCCATCTCTGCTCTGCCTCAGGCCTGACACAGTCACACACTGTGGGAAGCTGATACCGACACAAGAGAAAGGAGAAGCTGAGGAAGCAGAGAAGGACCAAGGCTGCTCTCCTACTGCAGGCGCCAACCTCCAGGGGCCCCGGATGGAGGTTACAGGACAGGGTGAGGAACAGAGACGACTCAATGTCTTGTTATCTAGTTTTGGCCAACTGAACACTTACTTATTTACTTACTTTCTTATTTTTAAGTTCTCAAGGCCCTTAAAGGTTTTAATTGCCCTGAAGCAAAAAGGCTGGACACAGTAACTAGGCAACCCAAAACACAATTCTTACTAGTGAAAGTACCAGTGATGCTGCTAACATTGTTAGGTGCCCCTTTTTATTTCTGAGCTGGGACAGTAAGTGGCCACAGGAATATTCCCTGTCCCAAACAGTCTACAAAGGTCATGAGCCTGAATCCAAATCCAAAGTCAGAAGAATAACCTTCCCTGGAAAGGTCTGAGTGGAGTGAAAAGCAAAGCAAAATCTGCTCTATGCTTACAGCCCGAGAAGCTTCTTTCTTCACATGAAATTTACAGGAAGGAGACTTTTCTCAGTGTACAGTTCGTGGACAAATTTAACAGCTCCTCTAGGCTTACATTTTGCATTCTCAGGTAGAAATTCAGAACATCTTATCTTTCATGCAAAATGTAATGAATTTTTAAAGCACAAAATATGAAATTGATAACTGGGGAAAAATCAATCATTTAAGATTTGCAAGTACAATTTCTTATTGTTAAAGATGCAAACTCATTCCGTGTGTCAAAAACTAACACTTTCACTTTTCTAAAAAGCACCACAAAAGGATTGATATAATATCTATTTATTAAAAATATATATAAATATATTTATATATATATTTATATATTTATAGATATAAAAACATATTTATTAATCCCCATAGTTTGACATTAAAATTATATTAACCTACAAATATACCAATTAGATCTGCACAAAAACTTGCAAGATTTTAGGGGAAAATAACTAAATTATTCAATATTGCATATTTAAATCAGCACCACAGAAAATAAGCACCATGTGATATTTAATTTAAAATACATGTTCTGCTTCTTGGCAACCATTCCTGTGTTAAAAAGAGAAACAAGTGCTTATTAGAAGCTCTAGGACATAATTACACACAATGAACAAAAACAAGAAAAGGAATTCAGAACCTCTTCATCGTGTTATGCTTCCCCACGTCCTATTCCCCTGCCCTGTGGTATAAGAAGCCTGGTTAGTTCTCTCGCTAACTTTCTTCTTCGTGCCGCTCAGACAAATCTAATGCCATTTTCGCCTGTATCACATCAAATTCGATACCTGTTTCTGCTGCCTCCACATCCTGATAGTAAAACATAAGGTGACGGAGACCTCCAGCAGCAAAGAGTTGATCAATTCGTTCAATCTAAGGAAAGGAAAAGGCAAGTAATGACTTTGCTCCTAGTTAGACTTTGCGTTTAAATCTGCATTAGTAACACACAAAGTAAAATGATACCATCTTGCCCATGCAGGAGTATCTAACACATCCCAGGTGGAAGAAGGTATTTTTTCCAACATAAAACCTTTGAAAGTATACGTATCTCACCACAAGAGCCACTTAAAAGAAATAATTTAATTAATCATAGAAATATTTGCTACGTATTTACATTTGACAAGGGACTGTCCTCCCCTTTTACTAGCTTGCCAAAATGTCGAGGTGTTGAAATCAGCTATAAATATCAATGAGGGTTTCACTGGAAGCTGATTGCAAGTCAGAATCGACAAACCGTTCAAAACCCAGGCAATTGCTGGGTGTGGTGATTATGTGTGATTATGCTTATAAACTCAGCACTCAGAAGGCTGAGGCAAGAGGACCACAGAGGATTGAGGGCCAGACCAGCCTAAACGACATACTGACACCAGGTCTCCAAAACACAAAAAATAGAAAGAAAAGAAAATTCCAGGCAGCACACTAGAGATCCTGTACTTAATTCATTATAATAACCACCTAAAACTGTCATGGAAACATGAATGACTACACACTATATTTTCCACGGCCACCTAAAGGTTGGTCCCACCCAGGAGGTTCCCTATGCGTCTAGAGTTTGATTGACTACAGGCCTGCTACCAATAGAAGTGCTGCTTGTAAATAAGTCTGGAGCACATGTTGGAGCTAACATGAAAAGAAAAGGAACAAAGTCTGCACATTCGCTGGGATGGCTATTATCAGAAAGAAAGGGAGGGAGGGAAGATAGGAGGGAGGGGTGGGTGGAGAGAATAGCAAGTGTTAGCAAGAGGCAGAGAGACTAGAACCCTCGTGCACATATGTGGGGAATGTGAAATGACGCAGCTACTGTGGAAAACATTTTTCCTCAAAAAGCGACATGCAGCATCACCATATGATCTGGCAATTCCACTTCTGCCTATGTATCCCAAAGGACTGAAGCAGATCTCAAAGACACATGTGCGCCCCGTGTTCCAAGCAGCATCATTCATGATAGCTTCTTAGACAAGTACAGGTAGGAGACAAACGAACAAACAAAACCTGGTGTAGGCGTCCACAGGAATGCCGGCCTCGGTGAGGAGAAATGATATACGCCAGGACGTGGATGAACTGGGGAAACATTATGCTAATGAAGGAAAGCAGTCACCAGCCAGAAACTCTATGATTCCACTTCCACGAGTACCTAGAGTGGTCGAATCTGTAGGATGTGGAAAGATGGCCCCAGAGTAGGGGATTCAGCGAAGGGAGACTTCAGAACTGTGGTTTACTGGGCGTACAGTTTCTACTTTGCAAGATAAAAAGAGTGCTGGACACTGATCACACAGCAGTGTGAGTGTACTTAACACTACCAAACTGTACACTTCAACCGGACATATGGTAAGTTTTCTGTCATATAGACCCATAGTTTACCTTAATTCACTAACGAGAAAGTTTGTATTATTGTCTGTTTGTTTTCATGTAAGAATCTTTTGCATTCGTGTCTTGTACTGAGGAACTATTTTGAGGATAACGATGAACAGTGTGATAACTATTGTGATTCTCTTTTTTGGTTATGAAAATTTAGTGCAGAATGTGTGCAGATAGGCTCCCTTCCATTTCCATCAAGCTGTAACTAACAGGTCAAGGGAAGAAAAGGCAAGAGTCTGCCTGTGCCATTATCAAGGGGTGAGAATGTGGACTCAACAGGAGTAATTTCCTGTCCACCATCGCAGCCAGGATTAAAACTCCTGACCTGGCCCGGCCTCCCTTGAGATCCTGAGCCAGATGCTTTCTTTAAACCACCGGTTTCTCGCTGTTCTGGGACCTGACTTCGTCTTTACACTTGGGATTCCTAAAGTTTTTTGCTTTTAGCTACTTATTCCACCCATATTATCTCAAACCAGGCATCTGACTTGGGAAGCAGGGCGAATTTAAGCTATTCTTCTCTAGAACAATCTCCCCAGGGCTCAAGAAGCCACCTGACCCTGTCTCGTTCTAGCTTTCCACACACTGGAAGTAGTATTACCTACCTCTTGGTACTATGAAGATGAATGAAACTAGAGATTAAGTGACTTAGAACAGGGACTGAACCCTGGTAAACATTCAATAAATGATGAGAAGGAGACAGAGGAAAGGAACAATCCCTTTACTCCTAAAACCATCCTTAATTTTCCTCTGACTCCAATAGCCCCTGTAGGAAGGAACAAAGACAGAAACGAGCGGAAGCCTCGCTTACTGGCTCGGGGGACCCAGTCCATCAGAGTGCTTTCCAACACAGCATTTAGGAACTTCACGGTGATAGTTCACAATCAACCATAGAAAAAGTATTCAAACCACCAAAATTGGCACATGCTCAAACAGTATCTCCCATTCTACTCTCTATTCTGTCCACGACCAGTTTTTAGAAAATTATAAGCCCACCTCTGAGAAACAGAATCAGTATTGTCAATTAAAAACCCTGATTTCCTTTCTCCCTTCTTTCCTCCCTTCCTTTCTCCTTCTCTCCCTTCCTTCCTTTCTTCCTTCTATTCTTCCCTCCTTTTTTTTCTTTTTTCTTTTCTCTTTCTAATGTTGAATTAGTTTGTCTTAAAGCTTCAGGAATGGTCACAGGGCTCCCAATATACCTCCTGACTTCCCAAGAAACTCCATCTTCCTGTATTTTCAGATATCTCCATCAAGGTCAAATAACCATGCAAGTCCCACACTCGGTTTGAAGAGATGCTACACCAGAAAATGGGAGTCAAGTTAGGAACAAAGGAGACTAGCTTTAGCTGCCAAACCACAGCCCAAATGAAGAAATCGGGGCATAAGTGAACATCCAAGCCTAGCAAAGGACAAATGTTAAGATCAGTCAATCTACTAGTCAGTTTGAGCGGATATTTCATTCCCAGCCTCAGGTTCCAAAATGGTGCAAGAGCCCAGCTTCACTAGATGTAGAGAAGTGCAGGCCCCGGGCTCAAATGACTACTCTAAGTGCCACTCCCAGTGCATTCAGGAGCTTCCAGTACAGTCAGAATCGAGCCCTGTCCACTTCCTCATCTAAGGCACAGCCCAAGATCCCGCCGCCGGACAGTCCGTGGGCCATCCGTGCTCTCCACAATCAACTCAGCGAGAACACAAATGCATCGCACCTGATTCCCCTCAAGAATTGCATCTTCCACTTCACTTCTGTGCAGGTCCAAACAAGAAGCTACAATTGTGAGTAAGTAGTCATGTCTCCCATCCAAATGAGCCCGCTTGGCTTCCTTCTCTTCTTTCAGTCTTTGCTAAAAGAAAGGAATAAAAACATTACATTGCAACTGCTGCTCTCAAATGGATTTATTTTGTAATAATTTCATACAATTTGGGGTTTTTTTCAAGTCTTGGGGATTCAAATAATAGCTGAATGGCACCAGTTTTTAGGCACTATCTTCTATTTTTAGAAATAACATTCCTTATCAAGATAAGGTGTGCTCATTGTTTTGAAATGGAGACGGAGAAATCATTTGCCATCCAGAAATTATTGCTGTTAACATTTTGTTCTAAATCCTCACGGACTTATTTCTGTACACATGTAAGCATTTAATGGATATACACCATAAGAGATAATGCCATTCTTTAAACATTTTCGCAGCCATTAAAGTAATAGTCTTCTACACTGTCTTCTATGTTCATTGTTTGTTCACAGCTTCCTATCTGGTCTTGAAGTTAATTTCTGAGTTTCACTGCCTCTTTTTAACTACTGTGATGATTATTAGTTGTTATAATAGCAAAGCATTTTGATTTAAGCAGTGCGAGCAGTTTGAAGTGCATCTTTCCATACTCTTTTTTCATTCACATATATGCAAACATATTCACACATCTATATCATATCATTAAGTTTTTTCGTGTACTTCTCCTTTAACACTGTATCAGTCTTCTTTTTAGTCTACTATGAATTACCCTAACCCATGTGACAGTTGCAAAATATTTTGAATATAGCTACACCATAATTTATTCAAATATTTTTCCCCTAGTGGACATTCAGGCTCTAACCCATTTCGTTAAATAGGCATATTACCTTAAATGCCAATCTCTTGCTTCTACTAGGAACAAGAAAGTTGGTCCCTTTGGAAAACAGGGGACATAACTAGAACCTTTGCATTAAATTCTAGTCTCCTGTGAGCCCAATGGCACATGGCGAAATAATTAATAATTAGGCAGAAATGAGGCTTAGGGAGGAAGCTGAGCTTGGGCCTGATCCACACTACTCTGGGTAGCCAAGACCACAGACTTGAGCTCACCACACCTTTTATTCTGTCCATTCCAAGCAAGCAATGTAACAAGTCACACAAGGGCAGTAGTTTAAATATCTCAGGAGTAACCAGTGTAACAGGGCACTCAGAGGACAGCATGTTTTTACATCCTAGAACAAGGAGGAATTATGTAGATGAAGGTCATGGTGTGGTTCTGCCTTGGAGTATCACAGCAGGTATTACCACTGGGGTCTCTGTTATTCTCAAAGGCGAAAATAAAGAGTCAGTTCCTCAGGTTCAGATATGTTACAGCTGGTCTGCAGGCAGGAAAGCTTGGTCCAGTCATAGTCCCAATTGTCCAATTAATTTTCCCAATAGAATTGCTCTCAATAGGTCCTTCTCTATTTCTTCTTTTAATCAACAAACATTTAGTAAGCCCCGAACACATGCCAGCACTACAGAGATAAATATGACCTAATAGCCTCAAAAATGCTCACAGTCTCCCTGGCAGGATGCAAGCAGGAAATATAAATGCTACAGGATGGCCTGACTGTTATGTGAGGGAATCAGATTTAGGGGACCCCAAATGCAGGAGAATTCATGAGCCTTCAGAGAAGCAAAAAGATAGATCTCCCACTCTGGTCCAGGGTTGGGAAGGGGTGGAGGAGTAACAGGAAGAAGTGTTTCAAGCCCCTAGCTGAACAAGGATTGGTCATGCCTCTTAGGATAGAAGCTTCTCTGCATATGCAAAGACCAAGAGGCTTATGAAAAGGGAGCAGATTCTGGAAACCACCAGGCAGACAAGGTGGCTGAAACTATAAATGACCAGGAAAACTTAATGGGAAATGAGAACAAAGACAGATGATAAAATATCCAAAAACTTAAACAATGTCTGGAATCCATGGGGAAGCAATGATGAATTTAAATCAAGAGCGAAGCATAGCTCTTTGTGCAGCACTGGCAGATCCATCCTCCTGACAGCAATGTTGAAAGTGGACAGTAGTCAAGCAAGTATCAGGCAGCCTAGTGGGTAAAGTCACATTCCCAGAGACTAAGGATGCTTCAGCAGGAAGTTGAGGCAGCACCATCAGTAGCTGAGGATTTAGAAGTGTTAGGTTCAGAAGTGCAATAATACACATGTGGAGACAGGGGTAGACCTTTAGGAATGAGGAGCTAGAGGTCAAGGGGAAATTCTTGGCAGGCACAGATAGAGATGCATGTTTCCAGCACAGCCCAGCGGACCAACGGGCCAGATCATTCTGTACAGACCAGCCTTGTGCACTGTGAGCTCATTGGCAGCAACCTGGGTTTACCTCACCTAAGTCAGCAGCTCCCCAGTCCCGGCCTGGAGGACAAAAGCTGACTTCCAGCCATTGTCAGACATCACCTGAGGGATAAAGTCACTAACATAAGATAGACACACATAGGCATGGATCTATGTGTAAGATCTGAACAAGACTTGATATGAAAACTACAGTGCAAATGATATATTTGTGCAGAACAGAACCTGTGAAATGATGTCAGCTGCCCTTTCATCCAGCAGGCGGTGAATGCATACTAGCGATTAAATAAATATTTGTCAAATGAATGAATAACGTAAAATATAGTGCAAGTGTGAAGCATGAGGGCAGATATGATTTCTAACAGAGAGGTGGAGAAGAAATGACAAGATGCTGAGGAAAACTGCAGAATAACCAGAAGACCAGGCGCAGGAGGGAAATCAGTGTACGTGAGAAGGCCAAGGACAGGTGCACAGAAGGACAAAGGTTGTGGACACAGGAGCACCAGCCCCCAAAGCAGCCATCAATCCAGGGCTGCAGGGCTGGGCTCATTATATGTCTTTCGGGACTGTGCTTACAAGAGGCTGCAGCATCCTGCATCTCTTTGTCAATGTGATGGCAAGACAAATCTGTCGAGAAACAGACTCTTTCTTCTACCCTAGAAGTTGGCTTGCATTCCAAAAGAATCTGGAGGGAGACAAGATCCTGAAATACCCGTGGATAGCCCTTACCAGTGACGTTCAGCATCTGTCACTGCACTTGGAACGTCCCTCAGGGCCCCACCACCATGCTGAGACAACCAAGTCATGAGGGGAGACCACACGGATGATAACCAAGTCAGTCCCCCAACTGAGCCCTAGACTCGGGGCCAGCACCAACTCCGAGCCGCTGAGAAAAAGAGCCATAAACTTTCAGATGAATCAACCAAGCCATAAGGAACAGAACCACACAAAGATGCTGTTGCTGCTCTTGGCCTGCAGTTTCAGTGTAGTCTGTTACTTAGCAACACGTAACAGACCGATCTTGTTAGAAAAATTTGATTGGTTGGACAGAAAGCAAATGGAATAGACTTGAAAACAGGATAATTGGGAAAAAAGAAGTATAAAGATGCTGAACCACACACTAATCTTTCCAGAAATTCAACTATAAAAGTACATTGTACTAGTAGATAGAAAGAAATTTAGAGTTCAGGAAGAATTTTTCAAGATAAAAAAGATTTAGGGAAAAAGAAAAAATTAGGGATTTTAGAGTAATTGAAAGATCACTGGTACAATGGCTTGGGGATGCAGCTGAGTGGTAAAGCATTGTCTAGCATGCCTGAGGCCCTGAATTTCAACCTCAGTTCTGCAAAAGGAAGAAATGGGAAATATTATTGCTACCCCTGTGCAAGTCACATGCACTTTTCTGAACCTGAAAGAGTGTGAGAGACAACTCGGTTGAAAAAGGGAGCAGAGATTATAGTTTTAAAAATGAACATTTTACCAATTTTCTTGCCATTTTTTAAAAAACAAAAGTCTTATCACCAAATATTTCATGGCCATCAAATAGAAGAAAATGTAAATATATTTTCAAATATCACAAAAGCTAAGAAATGGCTATAGTTTGGGACCGTATACCCTCCTCCAGGGAGAAATAAAACATTTTTCAAGAAGTGATATCTCTAAGTTTTTAGTAAAAATCTCTAACAGCAGAGAACACAGGGATCAACTAGCAACAGAACAAAGAGAACATAAACGCTCAGAAACAAACAGAGAAATAAAAGAAGTAGAGAGCCTGATATTTACACTCGATGAAGGCTTCCAAAGAAGACAACAACTTCAATGAGATTCTCCCATGGCAACACATTATCCCATGACCCAATTTTATGAGGTTCCAGAGGGGGGGAAAAAAATAAAAGAAAATAGAGCATGGTGCTTAAAACAGAACATGACTGATTGATTCCATTTTTACTTAAATATCACAAATGAAAAAAAACTTCTGAAGCAGTTTGACATACTCATAAAAAAAACGGTCAGCATGTTTGTAAAGCGTCTTCAAAAGTGATTTTTTAGAGCTGAACATGATCTTACTCAAATGGATTGTCTTATCTCCTACAGACAAGAAATACGAAATCAACCCTCGCACCATGGAGATGAAAAACCACAGTGTTTACCAGTTTCAACTTTCTCCCTCTTACACTCAAGTATCATGATATAATGGGATTTTCTTGGTTTTTACCATCATGAAAAGTCATTAACATCAAATAAATATTTACTGATCCTATCAGTGTATTGTCACCCTGCAGTCCTAACCCTGCAGCTCTCTGGCTGCTAGGGGACTGCAGCAACAAGCAGTCAGGTGACAAGCTGACCAGGGTGGCTTGTTTTACTGGCCATTGAAACATCTAGGACGGTTGGAGAGGGAAAGCAGAATGGCATTAATATGATAGGAAACTACCAAGTACACTTTAGAAGTGAGGGAAAAGGACCAGGAAAAGGAGGGTAACAGGATGGCAATGATCAAGATATGTTACATATACACACCAGATCCCCAAAATACTAACATGCATTAATTTTCTCAAAAGACAAGAGGGAAATTAAGTACTGATTACTAAGCATCTTGAATCTATTCAACTTGATATTAAATGCTAGCTTTTCTCTTTGAACTGAAATTCAGAAGCTATCTAGGGGGTTCTAGGAAGAGATTGCACATCCACAGATAATACAAGGAGGAGCTCGTATTCTGAGTTACACCAGTAACACTTCAGTGCCACTATGGACTCCCACCCCAGGGCTCCCGCTTCACATGCTGTGTCCACTCTGTCCTGCCCTCCTGTGTCTCTCAGTTTACATGAGTTTACAAGGTGTCCCTACTCAATCGTCCACTCCTAACGTCTGAGAACTTCCCCAGCTGTGTGGGCAGCCGAGAGGCTGGACTCTAGGTTTCCTCTCCTCAGTGCTGCTTTCACCCTTTGTCTACTTCATATTTCACATTCCACATCTTCAGATAGTGCCTTTGCATAGACACATACATGAACAAAAAATGGATTCTTTGGCAAAGCAAATCTTTGTTTAAAATATCGCATCTTTTCTCTGGTATGAGAAAATAAAGATGTAAATGAGTCCTAGAATTGTACGTTATATATTGTGAAATAGAAAATGCTAAATGTAAAATAGGAAGAAGGGGGAAAATGTTGAGATTGTAACAAAAAAGTAAGGAAACTAATTTTATGTATATGGGGGGGCGGTAGGGTGGGTAGGGCTATGGGAAAAAATGAGAGTTAAGTTGTGTCTTATACTGGTACAAATCCCCATTATGGAGTGCAATCATGATGTATATATTTAATGTACCAATAAAGATTAAAACATTTTTTAAAAAACTGTTTCTTGATGATGTTACAAGCCTGTTGCATGTCTAAGTCAAAGAAAGAATTCTGACTTAAGAGTTCCACTTGCATATATTCACATCGATACATTTCTATTTGTTTGATATGAGTGTTTTGTTCCTAACAGTCATAATAAAGTAGTTACCATGTAATGTAACAGGGCATAAGATAGATTAAAATCCTCAACCGACTGCAAATAATGTAGACTGTGGATTACTATAGAGGTTCCTTATCTTAAATAATCAAAGTAAATGCCTTTATGATTGATCTGGACTTGGCTGTCCAGGCCAACCTCGACTCCACGGGCAGTTAATCACTTGAGAAGAACAAAGTGCCCACTCATAGGCCACAGACATGAGTCTGTCCGACTCAGGCCAGGTAGCTTCGCCTTTTCCCTGCATGGAGGAGCTGAGGCCAATGGATGAGCAGAAAGGGAATCTTATTCCAAGCGTGTGTCCTAGTGAAACTCCTGGCATTTGAACAAATACATACCTGTTCCTTTTCTTTTCTGAGGATACCCAACTGCTCACACTGCCTTCGCTCACTGATCCACCATAAATGCAACCTGCTCCTTGTTGCAGTAAAACAAGAAAACTATGAGCTGAACCGTATCACTCCCACCACCAACACAGCGGCCTGCCAGTGGACAAATGGCGCTTCCTGCTCTGAGTTTTTGATGCCCCACCCCCACCAGTGCCCAAACTGGTACACACAAAAGAACATCAAGTAATACTGCTTGGAATCAAAAAATATGGCCTAAATGTTGCTCATCAACACACTGAGTGCTTAAATAAAAGGATACAGAGAGGTGGACTAAGAAGCACCATCTCTGACCCTCTCATGTCCTCTGGTCACCCTCCACGCCTTCTCCTCCAAAGGGAGCATAGAAAACAGAATTCCTTTCCCTAAAGTGAGTCACAGAAAAAAATGCCCCTCCCCCAAAGCCAGCCATAAGAACTGGAAAGGTCACTGTCCCCCCACCTTCCTTCTCCCTGGAAGCTCTGCGTCCTGTCCCCACATGTGAGAGAGGGGACACTGGGTGGACGCACCAGGCCGGGTCACCCTCAGTCTGTTACAGTTATCCTACTTTTCTGACCCAATCACACTTGTGCAGGACTGGCCTTTCCTCACCAAACCCAGCATAAAAGCAATTTCCATAAGTCTTTGGGTTTTCATTTCCGAAGACACTCGTGTCTTGTGGAACTTTTGTTAAATAGATCTGCTATGCTTTTCTCTTGTTAACCTGTCTTCTGTTATTAGAGTGTCACTCGACCCTCATGAGGGCTAAGAAAAGGAAATGACACCACATCTTTCTGTCCCATGACACATAATCAATGGGAAAATTAACCAAATGACTCATTTTACAACTCACTTTCAAATGAGGCCAGGAAGACAGCACTCTACACCAATGTGAGTCCCTGATCGCAAACCACAGTTCAGTCAATCGACTATTGGGTCTGATATGTTTTCGAGACCCAACCATAAACTAGTCCATGAAACTCTGCCTCAGATGTCAGCGTGGTTTCTCCCCATTTCACAGCAAATATAACTACAGCAGAGCCGCTGTCCCATCTAACTGTTCTGAATAACACAGCTGAGAGAAAAGTTCTCTAGTTCATTTCCACTTAGGATGCTGTCTTCTGACAGGAAACAGTCCCCATCTTAGTTTTCTAGTTTTTCCGTTGTAACCACAAGTAGCATTCCTGCCCCTGGCCTCTAGCAGAGGTTTCCTGGCCCATCCTGACTGTTAATTGACTGGGAGAATCTCAGTTTGGAAACTCTCCCCACCCCAACTGCATCTCACATCTTGGCTGTTCTTACCCTACTTTCCTTTCACTGCTCGAGTGAAGAGCTACAGCTGCAGCAGGAGAGCAGCTCCTCCTTCCTGAGTTAAGAGCTCTTCATTAAAGTGGGTTCCGGAAGAGAAAGAGCCTAGGCTGGCTAATCCCACTCACAGCAGGTGCCTGCAAAGCCCTCCTTTGTTCAAGAAGAGATGCTCTCCCCCTTAACTACAAGGTGCCAGCACTTTAAACAGAAAAGGAACCTTCAAGTCTGTGTCCAACAATAAGCTTTGGAACCTTGTCTGTCTCCGCTGAGCTTTCGGGGGCCCTACATGCCGGTACTTACTAATATCATCTGTCATTCTTTCTTGGCAAAATGATCCTCTCTTTACTGTGTAGCAAGTGTGATTTTTCACTCAATCCAAGCCAAAACCAGATGCAGAAATATTCTTGTGGCTTAAACCTAAATGGTCCCCCAAAAGTCTCATGTGTTTGGAAGGTGATTGGATAATGGGGCACAATATTCCTTAGTGGTATTCATCCATCAATGAGTTCATAGCCAAATGGTCTGGCTAGAGAAGGGGTCAATGGGAGAATGACCGGGAAGGCTGTTTTCTGTCTCTCTCTCTCGTGGGTGCAGGTATTTTGTCCTAGGGATGGGAAGGTGACTGATACACGTATCTCCACCACTATTACCGCCACTCCCCTACATTGTATCCACTCTCAACTTCTAACTCAAGGCCTGCACACCCAACTCCTGGCACTGAAGTGAGACTTGTGACACTTTAGGTAGTCGTACAATTTAACCTCTCCCAACCTCACAATGGCTTTACCTCAAAATCAGAAACACTTCTCTTACAGATTTCCAACAGTCTCATCTGGCAGAAGGAGCCATGTAATTCAAGTGGCTTTTACTCATTCACGTACACTGTATACTGTGTCAACATTCATACTACGTATGGCACAAGAGTGAAATTCTCAAGCTTCCCTTATTCATACAACAAACCATTGTGCTTAGAGCTGGCTAACCATGAGAAGCTCCTGGAACTTTAACTTCCTGGTGCTGGCTTCCCATCCTCCAGAAATTTGTATTTAGCTGCTCAGGACTGCAGCCCATGTGTTGGAAGTTTTGAAAGCATCCCTGATGACTCTAACATGCAACTCTGCCAAAGATCACTGCTCTGACTGAAGTCATCTGATGAAAGGATCACGACTGATCAAGCCACTGAGATCTCTCTTGAACATGGAATTTAATAGAGAAAGTCTAAAGGCATAAATCTGGAATCCTAACTCTAGACCTTCTCTTTCTTCTTCCTAGAGTTGTTCACTGAATGATACTGAAGTAGAACCAGTACCTTCACAGAACAGGAAGGGGGAGAGGATTCCATATCTATGGCCCATGACCCACTGAAGTGAAAATACATTCTTTTCCCTCTCCTCCCTTGTCAACAATGACAAAATGTGCCCTTCCCTTCTTCCCTCACCCCTATTACAAAGAACAGGCAGGCGCACTATTATAACAGGAGGGTGTTAAGGCCAAGATATCACGTTACACATCAAGGACATCTCTGAAAATGTAAGGCCACACCCATCTCTCAGTGAGATGTCACCAGTTCCTGTCTCATCCTTCCCCCCAGGAGCCACAGAAACTAAAAGCATTCTTTTGTTAATGGCCCTGTCTATCTTCACAGGGCTGCGCTAAGCTCCTCCCCACCCTTCCCTTTTCTTCCTACACCTCCACTAATGTCTGTGACTGGTGGCATCGCTTCAGGTCTAATTGCTGTTGTCACAGAAGCAAGTTCCATGTGTGTCCTGTGTCACTGTGAAGGTCAGCTCTAAGCCACATGGCCCTGGAAGGACTCTTCCAGGCCCCACCTCGGATCACAATACTTGGCACAGAGAGGGCTCCATGAAAGAGCCCGGGATGGAGGGAATTTTCATGCAGGCCGTGCTCCAGGGTGCAGCTCCTTCTTGACTAAGTGGGCACCTGGGCATCGCCTCCTTCAGACTCCCAGGTGCTCAATGCCCATTAACAGGCAATGCCTGCCCCCTCTGACCTCCCAGAATAGCCCTAGAGCCATTCCAAGCCAAGCCATTCCTGTCCCCTTCCAAGGCTCCAAGGACAATGTTTTGACCTCCTCTACAGGAAACATGTTCAACAGGCCAAACAGGTCTGGGCCTGATTAACAGAAGATGCTGCAACAGGCTTGGCTATTTTGCCAGAGAATAACAGAACTGGCAGCTTTTCCACCTCTCCAAGGAGATCAGAAAGTAAAGGTTGTTTTGATCTTGGTTTCTACTGTGCCCCCATTGGAAACCAGGGCCAACCCCTGCAGAGCAGTTCAGGGGAGCCAAAAGGGTCTCCTGGGCAGCAGCGTGTGCCCCCCCTGCACCAGCATTCACAGCGTTCTTGGAGCAGCCCAGGGCTCCTGAGCAACGGGTCTGGAATTCAGGTCACTGTACACTGTCATTGAGTACTGCACATGTGTTTTATCTAGGAAAGCAACAGACAAGGCCAACACCAGATCTGAACCTTATTTTTGCCAGTGGGTAAATATCTACAGATTTCTTTTTCCTTTCAAGTACCTTTTAATGAAAAGTATTTGGGTTTGCTGTACAAGAGAAAGAAAACACGTCTTGATTTTTCTAAACCATGCACCTCATGGTATATCTGTTTACTAATGGCTTCAATGTGCACAGAGACTTTAAGGCTGGTGTGTAGTGCCCAGTGGGTAACGAAAACCAGGATAAAGCTTGGTGGTTCTGCCTTCATTTTATATCTGTCTCCTTATTAGATTAAACTCTGGTTAGGATCCCAAACACTAGGAATACCTAGTCTACCTTGTCCTACTTCAAGACTGAAGACACTAAGATAAGAATAGCAAAGACATTTTCAAGATTTACAGGGAATTAAAATGTTGCTTTTATAGCTGTCCACTTCTGTGCCCATCCCCAGCAATGCCTGGAAGTCTCTAGTCATAAACTTGCATCACCTCGAATTCCAGAAAAAGCAGAGCCTTATAGACCACCCAGCAGTGAGGTCACCCCTGACTCTGGCACAAGCAATCCTCTTTGGGGCCTAAATTGCCCCGCAAGCCATAAAGACTTCTCAGGAGCTTCCTGGGAGAACCACTGCTGAGATGACCACAAACCGCAGCTTGGCCAGGGTTGCCTAGACTACCAAGTACGACAAACTCCCAGCTACGCAAATCCCCAGCCCTTGCCTTTGTTTCTCTTTGCATAAAACCTCGATATTTCTGTCAGCCTCTCAAAGACAGACCTCAAAAATCTTTATCTCTCCTCTCTGAATAGCCATGTTGACAAAGCTCCTTTCCTGCCCCTTCTACGTCTTATCTCCTTGATTGGCTGATTGGTACATTGGGCTGGGTGGCTATGCCCACTCTGTGGGGATCCCTAAAGCCACAGCTTTCACCCTAAAACTCTCTTAATAGATATTTGTGGATAAAGCCAATTACTATATTATTAGAACCTTCTTACAATATAGCATCATTACATAATAACTCAAGACCAAGGTTAAATGAACACTGACTTTGTATGTGAAGTATCTTTGGAACCTTTCCCATTGATTATCTCAGAGTTACTATTTAAGAGTTACTATTTAAAAAATTCTCCGGTGCATACAGTAAATAGGAAATGTGTGTCTACATGGCATACTGCAGTATTATTATGATAATTCTGTTACCATTGTACTTCAGCGGAGTGAACGGAACCAGCACTCTAACCACACAAACGAAATCTGCAGAGAACTTGTGTTCAAGTAGCTTGTGTCAGAGAATCTAATTCATTAATTATACCTAAGATTTTACCACTGATTATAATATTTTAGACTTGGTAATGAAGTGCAGGAAAAACTTCCAGACATGTGAAAAATTTAATTCACTGAATTATCTCACAAGCATATACTAAACTATATTACATATCACATTGTTAAAGGAAAACTATTTACAAACAGAGATCACCACAAACAAATGATAAGCAGAGGAAGTAAGATATGTAAATTAGTCTATTTGCTCCCTGTAAAATGCATACATGTATCAAAATAGCAAGTTGTATCCCAAAAAATATACAAATATTTATCAATTAAAATGTAAAATGTAATTCTAAGAAGTGGAAAAACGTCATCCCTAACCTCCAGGAACTCACCAGTGAGTGAAAGTCACAAAGACAAGTGTACTTTCACCACCGAGACGTGACAAGGACTCATGTAGTGCTGAGCAGGGAGAGGAAGGGCGCCCTCGCCTCCGCTGGGAGACGGCTGAGGAGAGACAGCACCTGCACTCCTGTGAAATGCTGCTGCCCAACACGTTCGGTGAATCGGCTGAACTATCTGCTTGGAAAAGTGTGTGGGAATCTCAGGGCGCAATGAACCGAGGATGGATTCTGAGGAAAAGCAGAGAAATAGTCCTACTCTTGTGGGAAAAACACTTGGCTAGAGGGGTCACCTGGACGGTCGGGATAACAGGAGAACCAGCGGCCACGCCTGGGAGGATGCATGGACTGGTGCTGAGGATGACACCCCAGAGATGTTTCCATTTCCTCTAGACACCGATCCGAAGTGGAAGCGCTTCCAAATCCCTCTCCAGGCCTCTGCAACGCGAGAAGCTGCTGAGCGCTGGGGCAGACCCTGCCCACCAGGACCCCCCACACCCTTCCTGCATGTGACGTCGGTGAGCTCATCTCGTCACGTGGGGAAGGGGAACTAGAACACTTTCCTCCGAGAATCTACCTTCATTATCTCCAGTAGCCAACAAAAGTTCACAGGTTTAAAAGAACATAAAATCTCATACCCCCTGAAGATGGTTTTCACCCGAAGCAAGCATGAATTTCTCCATGAATTTCACACAGCATGAATTTCTCATGCAGACGAGCCACATGCAGAAATGCTGAAGGGTGCAAAGCTCTTTTTAAATTCCAAATATCAACATGTAGCCTTATGTGCCATGCAAAAGTTAGTAAGCAAACATGTTTTTCACAATTCACCCGTGTATAACTTTGAAAATTTGTAGGTATTGTTCCTCTGGAGTGTGAAAAATGCTAATGCAAAACAAATGTGCCAAGTTACAGAAAACAGCTCCTTACCGTTAAAACACGGGTGACACTCTGCTTCCAGAGCTGTCTCCTACCAGTCCTGAACATCACAGCAACTGCACAGCCGCGTGCTGGCCAGGCTCAGAGCTTCCAGCACTGTCCTCTCACTCCGGGAGACCTATTCATCACCCACCAGGCTTCACGTGAGAAGTCCCCTGAAGGTCCTAAATGTCACTTTCACGTTTCTTATTCACATGTATTATTCACCACCTTTGCAGAATAAACATTAGAAGTCCACTTATCCTATTCAAATTTCCCTTCTAGAGTCTCTGTCCTTGGCCTCTCCTCTGTCCGGAGCTGCTGTTGTTAGGGTAATATTGTTTATATACCGTACAGTTTCACCATGCCCCTTAATCATGGTTATCAGCCAATAAGCATGCTTTTACGGCTCAGTTCCACCACAACTTCTGATGTTTGTTTAATTCTATACACTGCTCAACAATAAGTTTCAAGGCAGCAAATATTTAAATAATTTCTCTTAACAAAGAGAAACTTCAAACCATATCAAAATAGAAAGCAGAGAAGTTACAGCTCTGAATATAGTCCCCAAGTCCAGAAACTCTGTCTTACTTTCTCTAAACAACTTTGTGTGCATAATTAACTGCCAGAATTGTGACTAATTGTGACTAATTGCCAGATAGGCTAATTGTGACCCAAAGGAGCCATTTTCTCCCCTGTAAAGAACGCGCTGCCTATTTCATATGCAAATAGCAAATGATGTCCATAAATTACTTGAGCTCACGCAACTGCACATACACATAAACCAAGAAAATTTATTCTATGTGGCTAAAACATCTTGATGATCTGTGCTATGAAGGTATAATGGGGAAACACCACCAAGTCCTTTGAGAGATCACTCAACTAGGATTATTCTCAGCGAGATATGTAAGAGGCACAGCAGTCAAGGTTGGGATTGCTGAATCCAGAAGTTAGTCCTTGGAGTTCAAGATCCTGTAACTCAAACTCTAGAACATCCAAGAATAATCAGGAAGTCAGAAACTTATTCTGGTAATATCCTACCACTCAAGAGAGACAGAGCCAGACTTAAAATCCAGGGTTCTAACTTGGTATCAGATACAGGCAATCCAAATGGTTAAGAGCCAGGGCGGCTGTGGCCTCCAAAAGTTGTATTAATACAAAGAAAATTCTTAGACCTCAATATTATTTGGTAAGCAAATAACAAGAGCATAGGAAGGTAGAATTTGTTTACAGTGTTGAGACAAAAGAAGCTTCTCCTTTCCCTCTGGTGGCTCAAGATTTGCATCTGAGAAGTACGCTGGCAGGAGACAGAAGGTGGGACACACATTTATTACAAGCCTGGGGACACCACAGAAACGTGAATACACA
Organism: Petromus typicus; assembly: GCA_004026965.1. Classification (NCBI taxonomy): domain Eukaryota; kingdom Metazoa; phylum Chordata; class Mammalia; order Rodentia; family Petromuridae; genus Petromus; species Petromus typicus. The sequence continues at coordinate 52,215 of PVIR01005083.1, read as the reverse complement.
CTGACTTCCATGAGATTCAGAAGCTTATTGTCTCTCTTCTTAGGAGAGAGGGAAGGAAAGCTGAAGCAATTTTAGAGGAAGAGAAAATGACTGAATGGGGCCAAGTGGATGTCTTGGGACAAGTGGATCTGGGCCCTGGGTGTGGTGGCAGCCTGGCTTTCCTGCTCTAGGCACCATATGGCCCAATGCATGAGTTATCTGGGGAAGGTATTTACAAGTGAATACTTGGAGCAGTCAGCCTTTGAGGTAGCTGAGGGGATCTCAGAGAAAGCCTCCCCGACCCAGGCTGCTCCTTGGGTGCCCTCAGTTTGAAGCTCAAAACCACATATTCTGGGATGTTGTCTCCTCAGACTCAACAGTAAGTTGCTTTTGTTTCTGGGTGCTGGGATGGAACCCAGGGCATTATGCATGCCAAGCACATTTTCTGCCACTGAGCTCCACCCCAGCCCTAAGATATGTTTTTAAATTAACCTCTGTTGATAAGTTCTCCTAAGCTACTGTTTTCTGTCCTGGTTGTAAGTGGCAACAGTGAATGACTGGACCTAGAGGCCTCTCCTAGGGGTGGGACTAAAAGGGTGATCTGATCTGATTCCCTATTCAGCAGCCTGGCTCAGTCCCGGGAACACGCTTTCCACACATGACCTCGAGACGACACTGCAATTCATTACATCTGTGCTCACCTTTCATTGGTTACATTTAAACCATTCTCCTGCTGCGGTACACTAGGCACCACCCCCCATTCCAGCAGCATCCGGTTCCCAACACTTCCCTTGAGGAGAGTTACTTTCCGGGAAGACTTCCACACATGGCTGATGGCACTCATTCCGCGTTTGGCAGGCATACCCAGCACTCTCTTGAGGCTTCACTGCACACTTCGAAGGCTTCCAGCTTCTGTGGCCAAGTTCCAGCCCTCTAGGCAAGGCAGGAGCAGGAGGGATCTTTGTACCCACTCTCAGATTCTTCCTGTGGTTGCTCAGTAAAAAAGTCCAGTCATTTCCCTACAAGAGTTTCCACCAGGCAGCAGCTTCAGTTGGCAGGACTCACCGACAGGAGCTCTTAGGCTGAGAATTCTCCAGTACCCTGATCCAGACTATGCACCCTTCCTGGCTAAACGCATTGGCCATACTCAGGCACAACACAAGCCAGGCATAATGAGAAAACAAGAGAGGACAATGACTTCATACAGGCAAGAGACTTCCTCTATCAATTCAAGTGCCCTCAGGAAAGTCTGAAGTTCTTTCACTCTCTCACTCAACAAATGTTTGTAAGTGCCTCTTATGGGACCAGACACTATGCTGTGTACTATGAAGAGAACAGCTAATAAAAGCAGACATTTACTCAAACATTTAAAAATATTAAAAAGAGCCAGGGTTTTAGCTCAGTGGCACCACACCTGCCTCAAAAGCACAAGGTCCTGAGATCAATCCCTGGTAGCAGAAAAAAATATTTATTAAAAAGGTTTTGTAGGGCCAGGGATTTAGCTCAGTAGTTCTGGCACCTGCCTTGCAAGTGCAAAGGCCCAGGTTTGATCCCCGGTAACCACATATAACAATGCCAAGTGTGGAGATTCATGCCCACGATCAATCAGAAACACAAATCACAGTTCCAGGCATGGTGGCTCACACCTATAATCCCACCACTTGGGAGGCGGAGGCAGGAGGATTGCTGTGAGTTCAAGGATGAGCTCAGGGCCAGCCTGAACTGCAAAAGCAAGACCTTGTCTCAGAAAAAAAAAGGTTTTATAAATGAGAGGAAGTGGGGTTGAAAGGAGGGGAGGAGAATGGGAAAAAATATTAATTGTAAGATGCATAATTAATTCATACCATATTCAGCAAGGAATATAAAATCTTACTGATTCAACATAACATCCAGGTTTCCCAGGTGGTAAAATATGAAAACATAAGTTTCAAGATCAATGAAAAATGGTCATTTTTGCCTTTACTGGGTGCAGGAAACAAAAAATAATAACACATATATAACAAATAATTATGAAAAGTATACAATTAAAATTGTGGAACGTGTCATTCAAAAGAAAACAAGGTATCAGCTTTATATGGACTTGTGTTTTGAACTATTAATGTTTTGTGCTTCTGTTCCAAAGTGACCTCATCTTTAAGTTATAGAGTCGCCTACTGTGGGGCCTGAGGCCCTGTGTGCTACTTCTAACCCAGGGACACATGGAAAGGGCAGTGTTGAGCTCAGAAAGAACTGAGTTCGGTTCCAGCTCTGTCCTCTTCCCGGTACGTAACGTCAGAAATTCTGTTTCCTGAGCAGCTATATGTTAGAAATAAAACCGCACACTGAACTCAAGTGACACCTGTGTTTCTTAGTGGCTGATGACACAATCCTGTGTCTTCCATCTGATAGTGGCTTACGTCAAATATTATTTTATGAGTGCTTAGGATTAAAAGACATTTCTGGGAGAAGGTGAAATTTGCAGCAAGTCTTAAAGAGAAAGATTTTTTAAAGCAAGGCATAAAAACTTGTGTGGAAAATATCAGGTCCAACGCAAGGAGACTTGAATTCAAGAGAGCCTGTCTTATACTATAATTATGAAGGGAAATGATTATTTTTCTAAAGGTAGCTTAAGGATGAAGGCAGTGTCAACCTAAGGTAGTGGCTCTTGTAGGAATTAGGGAGTCACTGAAGAAAGATTTCTCTGTGAAGATTACACTGACAGCTGTATGCAGAAACGACTGGGGAAGACAGTTTGAAGTCACTATCACGAGCATGAAGAAATAAATAATTCAACAGAAGTACAGGTATGAAAGCAGTGGTCTCCTAAACACCCAAAAGCGAACAAGCAAGCAAACTATATAAAAAACCAGATCCCTTTTCTCATGCAAAATTTTATTATCCCTACAGAAATATTGATTGAAGAGGAAATGAAAAAGGAATCCATAGAACAGAATTACTAAAAATATACAAAAACTGATGGAATTTGACAATTATTCTTAAAGGAAGGGAGACAATGGTTGTCAAAGATAACTCTTAATGAAGCATAATAATTCAAAAAGGAATAAGAAATAAAGAAAGAGTACATTTTAAAGACTGGTTGACTAAAGAAATATTAGTGAATAAATAAAGCTTTGAGCCTTTGTTTTTCTTTTGGTCTTTTTATATTAAAAATATGAAGGACACTGTAATTATATGCAAGACCTAAAAAACCCAGTATCTTTTTCTTTATTCTACCACAGTAAAAAAATGCACAATAAAAAGAAAATAAAGGACCCAGTCATACATTGTCACCATAATTGTTTGAGCTCCACTCCCAAAAAATGATTCTAAAAGTTTCAAATAAAGTAGTCTGGTTTGTTGAGTTTGCCAGCACTTTCATGAAATGCAACTGCACAGCAAAAGCAAAAGACTCTATCCGGGTTTCTGGATGTTTCATCCATTAACATTCACAAGAGAAGAGGGGAAGGAAGAAGAAATCTCAGAGGAGGACACTGAAAGAGAATGCATTTAGAATCATGCAAACATTAAACAGAACATCCCAGTTCAGGCAAATACAGATTTCAGAAGACAGATGCTCGGTGCTAAACCTACACTGCAGATATTATTTCATACAGCACCCAGCATCCAGAAAGTGTGAGACACAAAGCTGTCTGGCATTGATTGAGACAGGGGTTTACCTGACTGACAGGTATACCTGACATGTTCTCAGGAACATCCTTTCTCTTCCTCTTTCCTTTCTCCATGGTGGCCCTTCATGGACCTCTGTAGAAATAATGCTACCCTGGCTGGGGAAGCCACATTTCTGACCTGACTGTCACATGTACTAGTTGAGTGTATGGTCTTTGATAACCACTTACCACCCTGGCCTCATCTTCCTCATCAATAACATGAGGGAAGCAACACAAAGATCTGACAGGAAACTCCCAGTTTAAAGAAATGCATAGCCTTTAGTCTAAGCAAGTGGTCTTAGCATACCTCATGTTATGGCTTCTGTCCACATGTCCCCTCAAAGTTTCACGCACTCATAGCTGGGAGTTTGGGGAAGCGGCTGAATCTACAGTGTGTGATGCTGGGTTTAAATTGTGTGTTGCTAGGACTAGGAGTGTGATTACCAAATCAGTCTTCTGATTGGCTTAGCATAGTTCTGGATGTGGATAACAGGAAGACCCACCCTAGATGTGGGTGGAACCCCCAAAAGGTGGATAACCTGGAAAAGATAAATAGGAGAGGTGGGCTGCTGCTGCTGTTGCTACTTGCTACTTCACTGCTTGATGCCTTCTGCCTGCCCTGCTTTGCCATGGACTGTTTTTCCTCTGTGATGCCCCCTGCCATGCACTTTGTCTTGGATCTAGACAACTATGGAATGAAACCTCCGCAAACTGTTAGCTTCAGTAAGCCTTTCCTCCTTTAACTTTGGGCATTGGGTATTTTGTCTCAGCAACAAGAAAAATAACTAAAAAACACTGCATGTGAAAGTAATTTCAATGTTACATTAACATGACAGCTACCTGCACTGTCTTTAAACATAGAGAAAAAATACTGGAAAATTTTATCACTAGAATCATCTGATATGAGTTTGATCACTTTAATATCACAGGCCTCTTGCATCTATGACAATACTGATGTCTCTGTAGAAATTATTTTCCATTCCAGATGCCCACATCTTAGGTAAATGATGCTCTGTGGACTATGATCTCCTTGACCTATGACCTCCCCTATCTTTGTACACAAAATTTTGATGCTTTATCAAGTTTTCCTCCAAAACTTAACAACACAAAATTTAGAAACTCTGAATGAAAATAGAAATCAAATTTTAACTGTGAATCAGAGTTTACTATACTAAATTTTTCTGGCATTCTGCTTTGGGGGGTTGGTTGGCTGGTTGAGTGATTATAATGGGGGTTGAATCCAGCATCTTTGCACTAAGCTAAATCCCAGCCTTTTTTAAAGAAAGATCATCCTAAATTGCCCAGACTAGGCTCAAAACTTTGAATTCTTCTGTCTCCGCTTCCTAAAATTCTGGAATTACAAGCATGTGCCACCAGAGCTGGCTCTGCTTTTGGTTTTGCTGCCTAGATAGCTATGCAGATTGAGCATTAACTAATTATAAAATCCAAAATCCAGAATTGTCCAAAATCCTTAACTTCTGGAGTGACAGCAATGTGTAAAGTGCTGGTACCAGGTGACAGGTTGCAGTTAAAACACAGGTGCACTAAAATATTGTGTAAACTTGCCTTCCAGGGTCCATATTAACCATAAATTACTTTCACATTTAGGCTTGGATCCTATTGGTATCTGATCATGCATATGCAAATACTCACAATTTTTTAAAATGCCCAAATCCAAAAGCTTTCTGATCCCAACTACTATAGATAAGAAATGCTCGGCCTATAATTTCTGTTGTTGTTGTCCTTTGTCCATTTGTTTGTTTGCAGTTCTTATGGTTGAGGGGAATGAACCTAAGGTCTTCAAACTGAGCTATAGCATCATCCTTTTTGTTAATTTTTTTTATTTTTTTATTTTTTTTTTAATTTTGAGAAAGAGTCTCACTAAGTTGCTAAGTTACCCAGGATGGGCTCAAACTTGTGATCCTCCTGCCTCAGCTTCCCAGAGTCCTGGGATTACAAGACGACACCACCACACCCAAGTTCAATATGTAATTTTTCATGTTGAAGCTTTCCAGATCATATTGCCTGCTTTGTTCTCCCAATTGTTCCCTTTTTAGAACAAAAAAATATATTAATACATCTTACATAACTTTAAAAAACTACTTTTTAAATTAGAACCTTCTTTGTAATTGTAGTCTAAAGGGCAGTCAGTAGTTTGGGATTAACTTCCTACCATAATTTCTTGTACTTTCAGAAAGATTCAACAAATATATGACAAATATTAATTAGAAAGACAGGAAGAGGATGCTGCTTAATGAGATTAATTCCTGCTTTGTGAACGCAGTGAGGCCGGAGAGCAGATCACTGATACTGCTCCACTTTAGACGTGGCCGTTCCGAAGTTCCAAAGTGCAATTATTTCCACAAATAAAAAGTAACAAACACTCCACCTCACATTTCCTCTTCTGGGTTCTAATTTCTTGAGCATTTATTTGGGGAAAAATAAATTTCATTACCTAAGTCACATTGCCTGAGTAAGTTAGCCTTCTGTCACTATAATAAAAAACTGAGGTAATCAACTTATTAAGTGGAAAGATTTATTTGGTCTCCTAAGTTTGGAGCTTCCTGTCAAAGGCTAGGTGGACCCCTTTGCGAACAATGAATGGCACATGGCAGGCAGCTCACAGCGGAGCACCTCGCTCATCTTACAGCCAGGATGCAAAAGAGAGGAGGAATGACTCAGATCCCACAATCCCCTTGGAGAATTAACCTATGACCTCCTTAACCTATGACCTCACCCAGGCCCCACCTCCAGTGGATTCCACTACCTCTCAATATGGCCATTCTCTGGACCAGACTTTTAGGGACGCTTATCCAGACCATAGCTCTGTTCAGCCCAGGACTTGGCAGCTGGAGCTGGAGAACTCAAGGAGCCACAGATAGTCAAGAACCACTTGGGCTACAGATCCACCCACCCAAAGAAACAAAAAGCCTAGCAGAAACCCCTGAGAAGGCTGCAGAAGTGCCGATAGAGGGCTTGCCTTGCACTGAGGGTCAGTTCTGGGGCTCTTTGCTGTATCACAGTGGGTCAATTTTGATAAGCAGAGAAAGAAAAGTTGGGTTCACCAGGAAGCTCTTATTTATCTTTGTATTCAGATCTATTTATTTTTCTCTTACGCCAAGATATCAGAAAACATTAACCTCAGAATTATGGATCTTTCCTACAGAAAAAAATGTAATGAGAAGAAGGAATCAAATGTCATTCTGTGAAAAGTGAAGTCCTAACAGTAGGAACTGTTGGCTAATTCACTCAAGTGACAGCTTTTTAAAGTGACAAAGACTCACCCCTGCCTCTGACATCACAATGCATTAACAGAGGGATCCCTCAACCCTAATCTTTTGCAGTATGATTTTTATCATAACTTAGAAACCTACGATATTAAGAAAAAGTTTTAAAATGTTTATGTTTAGCATTCAGAGGCTCAGTGCTAAAATGAGATGCACTGATGTGAAAGGCAGAAAAATTTTGATTACAAGAATGAGATGAGATATAGAAAATCCATTTGCCTAAAACAAAGCAGCCATTTGTGCAAAGTGTGCTTTCATTCTCTTTCAAAAGCTTAGGAATAGAATCGGGAGATATGAGAGGAAGACATTTCGAGCCAGAGAAAGACAGATTTGATCAACTCAGAAACAGAACAGTTGGTGGCAGATCAGAGTTTAAGGGGAGGAACCAGTATTATGGATAGGTGAGCTAGGTAGAAATACTCTAGGCAGTCAGATAAGTCCCTGAAGAGGCAAGACAAGGGTGAAACACACGGAAGCAGCACGACAGGCACATCAGAAAACCAGGCCCAAGATGGAGACAGATGGCCAGATCTGTGTACTTCCTGGTGAAGCCTAGACAAGTATCAGTCACGCAAGGGGTGCTCAGAGACCTCTGCAGCCACCACTTCTGAGGACAATCCTTGTTCGTTCCATCCAGGACTGTTACATAACTTATTTCCCAACTGGATCACCATTACCTAAGTGAACTTATTGGATGCTCACGGCTATCAGCACATTGTACTCACATGGGTTTCACCCTATAAAACTCCTCTGGAAAGTGGGGTCTCTGGGCCACCCACTCGGGATCCCTCCTGCCCCTATGGAGCGTTCCTATTAATAAGTATCTTCCTGTCCTTAATCTCTGTTGTCCTAGGACTCATTCTTCAATTTCTAGAAAATAAGAACTCAGTATATCATACAGTTAACAGGTTGGGAGATGTAGTATTTAATATTTTGTCACATATTTTATCTCGTGCCAACACCCGTGAGCATTCAAGATGCTGAGTCAAACTCATGAGTCAGAAAATGTAAAAATACACCCTTGAAATGTAACAAGGGTTAGAAATTAAGAACCTTTCACAAAATTCAGTTCTGAAGCCAGTGTAAGTCACTTAAGTGAAGTAGGAAGAATAATACACCTAAACATTATAGAGGAAAATTTTAAAGCAAAATAAAGTTTGTAAGAATTTCCTTTCATTATAAAAGAAAATGAAGAGAAATATGTTTCTGAGGGATATGTTCTAAACATGAGAGATAGCCAACCAGGAGAAAGAGCTTCTCTTTGCCTGTCCATTGTTTCCTCCCCCACTCCCAAAACAGAAGGTTGACCTGTGAATCAGCCCCAACACGAAATTCTAGAAGGTTTCCCATTGAACCACCCCTGCATCCATCTCACCGCACTTGCTGAGCCAGGCCCATTCCACCTTCCACATCCGGCCCTTCTCTTTCCCTCACCCCCTTCCTTTCTTTACCTGCTCTTCCTCTCTCCTTCCTAACCCTGAAGCCCTAAGTCACTCCTTGACTGATCTCACACATCCTCTCTCACAACCTCATCGCTTTGCATTTTGACATTCTGAGGCCATTTTGGAACAAATCGGGGTCATGCAGTCAATTGAAGGTGAGGGCAGCCTGGGGAAACAGTGCTTCATGGTGGTTTTCTGCCAAAGGATGAAAGAAAGAAATTAAAATGTGCCCAGTTCATTACATAACAAACAAGCATAGAAATACAAAGCCCGAAGGGGTTAATTCACTGAACAAGGAAAAGCAACAGGAAAAAATCTATTACTTTTCTAATCCAGAAAGTACACAGGCCTGAAAACAGCTGTCTCCTAGGAGAAAATGTTAGGCAATTACAACTAAAAGAACTATACTTGGAGGCAATTTTTCTCCAAACTGTTATCCCCACCCGAGAATTACATTCTCTATTTTTTTAAAGGAAATTAATGAAATGGAAATTTCTAAATCACAAAAGCTTAACCTGTACAAAGTGTTCAAAAATGGTAAGTAGTCCATTTAGAATTTATTTTTTCCTAATTAGTTCTATTCAACTCTTATAACGATAAACCTTATTAATATCATATCAAAATTCTTATTCTTATATTAAAATATTCTTCATTGTACATGAGAAAGCCTGATCTAAAGGGAAGAGAGTTCTTTATGTAATGATGGAAAAGGAAAAGAACTTCAGGAATCCCCTGCCTTTCCCCACAGACCACTGACCACATCACCACCATCCTCTTTGAGGTCACGAGCCAATCCCCAAAGTAACTTCCTGACCTGTCTAAACTCCCCCTCCTGCCTCAGCACTGTCTCTCTCCCCAGTCGAGAATCAATTCCACGTTCCTTCCTCTTGGACTTCTTCCAGAATCTCAGGAGTCCCATGTCTGAAATTTTACTGTCCACTCCTCGATTCTAATCATTTGTATAATCACATTTTAAAATACAATGTACCCTGAGATTTTTTTAATAAAGACTGTGAACACTGTAATTCAGACATCACATAACACACACTAGGCATTCATTAAATAGATATTGAGTAATCACCTACACAGCATGCAATAAACTAAAAATGGGGTCTCCTTTCATTAAATAGTACTCTATTTTTCTGTTCTTTTGAAAATGCTGTCTTTCGTGTCAGTGTTGACCTCATTCCTCTTGTTTAATTTTTCATTTTAACCTGCTCCTATATACCGTGATAGCAGTGATTGGGGGTTTGCAACAGAAGGGATCGCTGGTGAGTGTAATGGGCACGTTCTGCCCCTCCACGTCCCCTCTTGCCTTTCATGGGGCTTGTTAACAGGGGTGCCAACTTCCTTCTTCTGCCTTCCTCCGTCAGCCTAGAAAAGTGAAGCATGAGGCTGACACCATGATCAGCTCCCACTGTCTTTGCACGGAAATAGACAGGCAAGTGCTGTTTTTATTATCATTTTACTGAGTGATTATCAAATAGGATAGAATTGCAAACTAGAATTCTGTGAACTGAATTATTCATCAGAGTGAGTTCCAATAAGCGGAACATCAACTTACCATTGCTGAGAGCCTTTGGCTAAGGGTCACAAATGCTTCCCTGGCAGAGCTGCTGTTGCAATAGCCTGTATGGTGCAGGAACGTCAAATTGGTAGCGTGCTATTATTAATGACAGATCTAGAGCCAGAAGAAAAGAGCATTGTACCTGCCTTCCACTGACAGACCTGGATTTATCAGGCTTTCCTCTTTTCTTTTGAAAAAGAAATCCTCAGAATTCCAGTTACAAGATTTAAAGCATTTCAGTCTCGTGCCCTATAAAATCTTATGTTCAGAGGTTAATAAAATGAGATTAATCCAGAGATACTGCAGTTGGATTCTTTTCTTCTTTCCTTTGATACTTAGAGGAAGCCTCTGTGCTGGGGAAAGGATTCTAGAGCAGCGAGCCACTCGTGGGAGTTCGCTGCCACCCAGCGGCAGAAGAGGAACTCACTTGTAACCACACTGAGAGCAAGGCACCCGGGGTGGGTACCGCCTCCTGAGTACTTCGGAGGCTGAGGGTAATTTACACGGCAGACTCACATCACAGAGAGGACAGAAAGTAGGGGAGTCATCCCTAGCTTCCATGGAAGAGCATCAACATCAACCCCTCCTTTATAGCTCTAAGCAGTGAGGAACTTGCCCTTATGTTCCAATGGCTTCTGCATGAGAATCAAGATACATGATGTACAGATACGAATTCTCAGTGCTGAATGTGATCATAATGTACACCTAAAATGTGCCAGTAAACTCAAAGGGAAAAACACCCAATAATGAAAGCACCTTTGCCTACCTATAGCCTAGGAACCAAGTAAATAATAAAATTACTATAAATAATAAAATACACCTGCCACTGTAAAAGATAATACATTAACGAGGCAAGAAATTTGATTAATCTCTAATGAGCAAAAACTGGCAAATGTGTCCACAGAATAAACCTGATTCAACTACAGTTCACCATTCTGATTCACTCTGAGCGGATCTGATCATTTTTCTTACAGTAACAGTATCTTCTTTATGCTCTTTTAATTTCAATACTGATGTTTTTAAAAATAGTTTTCTATTTTTTTTATTAAGTAGCACAAATTTATTGTGGGAAACATTATAAGACATTATCATCCTGTAAGCATTGGTGACATAATTCTTCCAGTCTGTGACAGGTGCCCAGTTCTTTCTGAATTTACCTAAATAAGGCTGGTGGTAGTATCCATGCTTTATATGCTGGATTCGTCGCCTCATACCAGACAAATAAATACTATTAAATTTTCGTGTATTTCTGGTCACACACATAGGAATATACCTCTCTGCCTTTATTTTCAGCACAAAAAGTTATGATGAAAACTTGCTCATGCTATTGAATACTTTACAAAATATGATGTAATGGCTGTATGTATCATCAATTAAATTGGCCTTAATTTATCTACCCAATTTTTTTAACTTCTTTTCTGTATTTTTTATAATTGGTTCCAATCTTTCAGTGCAACAAATAACACTACAATGAATATCCCTGTGAATAAATCTTTGCATAGATCTCTGCTTATTTATTTCAATAAATCATTAGAATCACTTATCCCTTAAAAGTTAGGCCTGTTGAGTCCCAGGAGAAATTCCATGTAATTTTATTTCATCTCTGGTACATAATAGATGAGAAACAGAAAGTCACTGTTATGTCCCTGCTGAATTAATTTGCAAGTCCTTGACAGGAGTGAAGGTGACCATGTTTAAAATATTTACTGGTCATTTTGCTTTGTGGGCTCGGGCAGATGCAGTTATTTGCCCACTAAGTTCTACTCCTCACTTTTGTGAATGGTCTGTTCGTGATTCTTCCCAATGTTTTCTGGTAATTTTCTTTTGATCGACTTTGTTCTTAATACAAGATTAAAAATACAATACACAACTAGAAGAGATTAACTGTCTTAATTTTATAATCCAAGTAGAATTAAAGATAAAAGGTATTGGGGCTATAGAAGTAGATACCCAAAGTTGGGCTTTGGCTTGCTCACCAGTCTGAGCCCAGGACATCATGGCAAAGCCTCCGGGGCAGCCTCAGGCCTCTCTCTGCCCTTGTCTACCCACCTTTCGCCTGGCTCACATTCCCCACTGGCATGAGCCACAGAATCCAGAATTCCTCTTCTTTGGTGCAGATTGTAAAAACTACAACCCTTCCCTGCCCCTAGCCAGCCATAAAAATGAGAGTTATTACTCTGACCTTTCTCTGTCTTCCAGTCTGGGAGATGAACATAAAAACTCTCTGACCCCCAGCTATCCGATGGGCAGTCATAAGGCGCTCATTCCAGGAAGCTCCTACCCTGTCCCTTGGGGAAAGAGGCACTGCACAAAGAGGCCAGGAAGCAGTGAGTGGACAGGCTGGGCTCCCCTCCCCCTCGGTCCATTACACGGGCTCATCTGCTTCCGCCTAGTCACACTGTGACCAGCTCTGCACGCTGCACTGGACCTAAGCATAAACCCGCAGGTCGTCTCCCAGCTTGGCGGCAGCAACAGGCTCCAGCCTCGTGTAAAGCTTCCACAAATAACATGCTAGACCTCTCTCCTGCTCACTGGTCTTTTGCTATAGGCGCACTGCTAGTGCTGGTGATCCTCTGAGGGACGAGGAAAAGTACCACATGCTCTGTGCTCTCACAAAGACCAGGACCAAGACAGCAGCTTTATTTTTCCGAAAGGTCATCAGCTACCTGTGTATAGTTGCTATGTGCTAAAAACCGTAAAATAAGCAAGGTAAAATAAGCAAAACCAAGGAGAAATCAAGGCAGCACTAACAAAACTCTAGGAAAGGGGTGTTTTCACAGAATGTTTTGATACAAATATATTAAACTTTATTCACCCTCAATGTTTACTTCTTTATAGTGCTGCAATAGCAAAATCAAACAAAGAGAACACCACAAACCTTAATGCATTTTAAAGAACAGAAGTCACATAAAGTCACAATCTTCTGTGATAAGCTGGAAATTAATTGCAAAGGGATCCTTTCTCCCAACTGTTCTTAGATTAAGAAAGACCTTTTACATTCCCGTTCAGTCTTTGCAACACTACAAATACGGGCCATCTGAAATCTATAACAAATCTAACTAAGACTCCTGCGGGTGTGTGGGAGAGACGGGGAGGCGTGGACTCACCCAAGGCCTCAGGAACGCCGAGTGCCCCCACCAGGTTGGGCCAAGTGCCTCCCCCCAGCCCAATCACGGTGGGGCTCTGTCTTAAGACCAGGATAGCAGGTCCCTCGCAGGCCAGCCCAGCCCCCAAGGACCAACTGTTGGAGCACAGGGTGCCAAGAAGAGGAAGTGTGTGGGGAAGGCAGAGGGGCAGAGGGGTGGGGTGAGCGAAGTTCACCTCTGGCGTCTCCTCCTCTGTCCAATGCCCTGCCTGGCTCCTAACTCCCCTGGCATGGTCCTGGCACAGTACAAACTACTCAGCTCATCACTTCTTGTCTTAAATGAGGTGACACTGAAGAGCAACTAATAACAATGGACAGCAGGAGGAGGACACAACTGCAGGGTGACTTTCTCTGAGGAAAAGGAGATTCACAGACTTGGGACATTAATAAACCCAGCTCCACCCTAGCAGAACATACAACTGCAGGCTGCCAGGTGAAGCACAGTGATACTTAGTGTGTGTCCCAAGTCCACACCAACAATGGATACATAAACAGCCTGTGGTCACTTCCACAGTATCTACACCCAGAACAGCTGCTTGCTGGAGGTGCAGCTGAGCAGCACAGTGTGTGCTCTGCACGCACTGGACCGTGGGTTCTATCACCACACACAAAATCATGGAATAAATAAGCAGGGCAAGTGGTAGGATCTTCAATTAGTCCAAGCATGGATTCTCCTGGAATTCTGTCTCCTGTGGACACAGAAATCAGTGCAGATATCCCAGATGTGGCTGATGCATGGTGGCAATCCACATGGCCTGTCTTAGAACCTGTCTCAAGACAGATCTTAGAGCAGGCTCCCTAAACTTAGCACTACTGACATTTCAACCAGAAAATCGTGCATTGCAGTGCTTAGAAGTATCCTGGCTTTTAGCCACTAGATGCCAGCAGCACACCCTCCTAGTGGTGACAATGTCCCCAGACACTGGGAGAGACAAAAATCATATTAGGCTAAGGATCACAGAGTGACACATACTAAAATTAATCAGGGACTGGCACCAGTTACATTGTGGTTCTAGATATGATCTCATTCCTAGAAAGAAGCCTGATTCTTATGGAGCCTCTGTGTTTTGGAGGCAACGTACAGCCTGTGGGTGGGCCCCGTGTGCACTCTGCACCATTGGGGGCTCCAGCTGAGACAGCCCACAGCAAGACCTGCCATGCTGGCCCCACCTGCAGTGCTGGGAGAAAGCGGACAGTGCATGGAACCTGGGGAGAACTGTGGCAGAGGCCCCGCCCACTCTGACAGCTCTTCTCTTTATAAACAGCCCCTGGCTTTCGAGCAGGCCTTCCACAGTCCCCTAGTGACCATGGCTCCTGAACCTCCCATCAGGAACTCAAGACTTCTTGAGCTTTCAAAGCATGACATCATCTGGGCTTTGACAATGACCGCAAAACAAATCTGTTCCTGTCGTCACAACACTCTGGCACTAAATGTGTGGGTTTCCTCCCCTAGCAATTCACCTGTTCTCTGAAGGCACTAACTAGGTGCCCCACAATCTAATTTAACACTGATAATCCTGAGACCACAGCGCTTACACGGTTAAAGGCTCCGTCCCACAGACACAGGTAAGGATTCGGGCCCCATCAATCCTGAGTAAGGCATCCCCAAATCTCCCACGTGTCCCTCCGACCTGGCTATAATTCACAGGTGCCCCTGATCTCCTCAGCAGCACACGATGCCTCTGGTTTGCCCCCCACCCTCCCAGAGGGATTCTGAAATCTGACACGATCATCCTTTCGGCTTCCTTTGGAGCAGATGGAGAAGCTCCCACATCGGAGGTCTGCCGCCTCCTCTCCACAGCCCAGCAGATGGGAGCACCAGCTCAGGGCTCTCTCGCCGAGGCCTTTTGGCACAATTTGAAGATCTAAGCTCCTCTGGTAAGAAAGGGCACTACATTCCTCTTCAGTCCTTGGCATTTCTCAGACCCAGGAGGGAAAATTCTTCGATCTGCTACATTTCACAGCACTGTTAAACTACTAGAGGAATGGAGGAGGTTGGACGATAGGACACTAGACCTTGCCCTTGGCCCTTTTCTGTTCTCTTGCTCCATCCCCACACGGTTTGCCAAGCCTCTCTTGTTTGAAAACAACATAGTGGAGTCAATCAGAATTGTGAAATTAAGTGCAAGCCATGGCAGCGCTTTGAGATAGTGGTGGAATGACAAAGACTGATGATGATCTGATGAACTGACTTTATCACCTATGAAAAAAAACATGCCTACATTTCACATAGCATGTACTGAGCTATCAAAGCTTCCAAGTAAGATACTTTTCAAAAAGTTAGAACAGTAAAACTCAAATTATTGTGTCTCAATTCCTCCATCCTGTCCCATGTCACTGAATATTCCTAGCATTCTCCACACAGGGGGCTACTCCACAAGCAGTTCTGTTGCTAAATGTTGGGCAATGTCTCAGTGCCAGCATCCTTTAGCAGTCTGGCCAGAATGGCTCCATCATGGCAACTTCAGGAATCATGAAATAAGGTACCAGAGCAGCATGCTGAGCCATCTGAGGAGCTGCTACCTCTCAGCTTCACTCCCTCATGCAACAGTGGCTGAGCTCAGGTTTGCCTGGGCCACCTTCCCATCCCCCAAGGCGACATCCATTGCTCCTCCAACTTTATTCATTATACTAGAGCCTGGTGCCTCCTTAGAACTTCCTTGGTCCAATTAAGTTACTAAAACAGATTACCATAGACTTCATAGCTTATACACAAGAGAAATTTATTTCTCATATCGTTCTGGAGGCTGGGCAGTCCGTG
Organism: Petromus typicus; assembly: GCA_004026965.1. Taxonomy (NCBI): domain Eukaryota; kingdom Metazoa; phylum Chordata; class Mammalia; order Rodentia; family Petromuridae; genus Petromus; species Petromus typicus. The sequence goes on along the minus strand of PVIR01005083.1, from coordinate 36,387 downwards.
ATCAAAGTAAGCATCTGAGTAGGACACATTTCCTGGCTCATACAGGTGCCTTCTTATTGAAGGTAAGAAGGGGTGAGAGAACTCTACAGGTCTCCTTCATCAGAGCTCTAATCCCTCATGACCTAATCACCACTCAGTACTGTCAGTGGGGGTCAGTTTGGTTACAGGAACTGGGGGGGATGCAAACATCCAGTTGAGAACAGCCTCTAATACCTACAGAGAAAATCCCAGGCCAAGAGTCAAGGCCTTTAGAAGATCCCACTAGCTCCAGAGAGGCTAGAAATCTAAGATATGAAGAGCAAAGGGGAGGCTGGAGAGAAGCTAGCACCCTTTGTAGGGTGGGTTCAGGGTGCTGGGAGAACCCCACACCTCCCCTCCCTGGGCTCCATTGCAACAACTCGAGGGAAGGAGTTCAGTGTGTCTCATCTCACAGAGAGAAGGACCACAGCTTTGAGATGTATCCTGCTGGAGATAAGACAGGGTAATGAAAATCTGTCCCATTCCAAAGATTTCTTAGCTGTCTACCATTCCACAGTCAAGGGGACATTTGTAACCCTTTTTAAACAGTTGAGGAGCATGTGACCACCTGACAGTCTCAATGTGGAGTCATTTTTCTTCGGCGCTAGAGATCAGACTGAGCTCCTGCAAGCTGGGCCAGCTCTCCACCACGGAAACACACCTCCAGCTCTGGGGGCTTTACTGTAAGGCCCAGACCTGTGACATCACGGTGGTTTTTAAGAACACCAACTTTTGAACCACGTGAGACAAGCTATAACCATCATCCCAGCTTTGAAAAGACTGAAGCAGGAAGATGACAAGTTCAAAGCCAGTCTGAACAACTTAGCAGACTCTGACTCCGAATTTTAGAAGATTTTAAGTACTGCCGCCCATCCCCAAGAACATTAGAAGGAACCAGCTGCAGAACCTGCCACACCCTTGCTCCCAGCGCCAAGCTTCCGGCCCTCATGTGCTCCCGCTGGACTGCTCTGGTGTATCTCACACTCAGACCTCCAGACTCGTCGATCTCCTCTATTTCACCTCCTCTTTCCTCCTTCCTGGCTCTAAGTGCTGCTCATTCTTGCCCCTTTTCTCAGTGCCAGAATGAAGGAGCAGCTCCCAATTCTGCTACAGGAATGGAGGGAATCCACACAGCTCTCACATCTGTGTCCCAAGTCCCAGTCGGGGCCACAAGGGACTCAACCCATCTGATCACAGCTGGACGTGGAAGGTGAACTGAGGAAGTCCCCAAGGAGGGAGACTCCTGAGGTCTGAATCACACAAGGGTCTGGAGGTGGGTCTCTTCCCTAGGTCTTATTTTGGCAAAAAGAATCTGGTACAAGATCCCAGGAGCAGAGAAGGAAACATTTTGGCCCCACACCATGATGCAGGCCTGACCCGTGAGGCACACTGGCTTCACAGGGGACTTTGGGAGGACTGCAAGGAGCAGCAGGTGTAGGCTTGGTGCTCAAGGGGGCCAAGCATCATCCGCAGTGCTGGGAGGACTTATGTGCAGATGTGACGTGGCTGTGAGCCTGGGATAGCACTGGCGCCAGCTGGCTCTTAGGCACAGGACAGTCTGCCATGCTGGATCAAGCACCATACCGTCAGCAGGGCTGACACTACACACTGACTAGATTGACCAGGGCACCCCGAATTTTGATCACACACCAGTCTAGACATTGCCATCGAGGTATTTTAGATAAAATCAAACTTTAATCAATACAGAAGATCACCCTCCACCATGTAGGTCTAACAGGGCAAAGACAGAGGTACCCAAGGAAAGGGGAATTCTGCCTCTTTCAACTCCAGCTCAATGTTCTCTCTTCCATGGGTCTCTGGCTACTGCATGTGGGTGTCTCTGTGGGTGTACCTGTGTCTGTGTAACCCTGTATATACACAGTTGTACCCCATCACCTACCAGGATATGTTCCAAGACTCCCCGTGGATCCCTGAAACCACAGGTGTCGCCAGACCCTATATGCTTCACCTAAAGGAAGTAGCTGTGGCACATTCACATTGCTAGCATCATGACTCTTGCGTTTCAGGACCAGAAAGGTTGATAACTGGTGGCTACTTAGTGACTGCTGGGCAAGTGGTGTACACAGGGCAGATGTGCTGAACAAAGAAATGATTTACGTTCCAGTAAGGATGGAGCAGGACAGCACAAGATTCCATCGTGATACTCACGATGATCTGCTATTTAAAACCCACAACTCATCTAGTTCCAAAATTTTCTGTTTAAGAATCTCAGACTGAAGCTGACCAGGGATAAATAAAACTTCACAAACCAAAAATACTCATAAGGATGACTTACTACATGTGTGTGTTGTACATTTGTGGGTGTGCACACCTTTATGTATGCATATCCCACTGGGTGTGTTTCTCTGGATACAGAACTCTTGTCCCCTGGTCTCACTAACATAACTTCACCTAGCCAACCTCTCTGCCTTCTGAGCAATCACTTCTCTCCACACAGCTCTCCAAGACCCCATCCCTCTTGCACAAACCTCCCAGCCCTTGGCCTCTTGAATCACTCCTTTATCGGTAAAGAATTTCTAGTCATTCTCTGTCACAACACCCAGGCCCACCTCCATGCTCCATGTTCTCCAGCCTCTTTTCTTCATTTGTTCTTTCCCACAGTTCTGACACTGTGTGTCAATGGAGGATAATGAGGGCAGGAATCCGGTCTGTGTGTCCTTTACTATAGTCCCAACATGGAATGGCCCTGGGTTCATAACAGGTGCTCTATAAATATAGGTTGAGTGGATGCTTTGGATAACCACAGTCTAGGAAACACACTTCCAAAGAAAACTGCACCAAATATGCGGTTTTTATAAGCAGGACTGCCCCTGTGCCCTGGCACCCAGGGCCATTCCTGGCTCAGAGTCAACCATTCATTAAAAAGCCTTCTTCCTCTGAAGAAATTCTCAGCATCACTGTTGATTTCAGAGATGCAGATGAAAACAACTCTGAGATTTTATCTCACTCCACAAATAATGGCTGCTATCTCAAAATTAGCCAGCATCAAATGCTGGCAAGGCTGCAGAAAAAAAGGAACCCTTGGGCCGGGGAGTTAGCTCAGTGGTTCCGACGCCTGTCTTGCAAGCGCAAGGGCCTGGGTTCGATTCCCCGGTAACCACATAACAATACTGGCTGTGGAGACCCACACCCAGCAGCAACCAGTACCACATACCACAGTGCCGGGCGTGGTGGCTCACGCCTGTAATCCCAGCACTCGGGAGGCAGAGGCAGGAGGATTGTGATGTGAGTTTGAGGCTGAGCTCAGGGCCAGCCTAAACCACAAAAGCGAGACCCTGTCTCAAAAAAAAAAAAAAAAAAACCTAAAAAAAAAAAAAAAAAAGGAACCCTTCTCCACTGCTGGTAGGAATGTAGGCTGGTACAACTACTGTGGAGATCAGTGTAGTAATTCCTCAAAGAACTAGGATTAGAGGTCCCATTTGACCCTGCTATTCCCCTACTAGGAATATACATGAAAGAATTAAAGGATTCATACCACAGGAACATATGTGCACTCATGTTTATAGCAGCTCAGTATGTGATAGCTAAATCTTGGAAACAACCCAAATGTCCTTCAACTGGAGACTTGATAAAGAAGATGGGGGGGGTTAAAATAAAATAGAGCATTACTCTGCCATAAACAATGACAAGTTTGAGTCATTCATATTCAAATGAATGTACCTTGCAGATATACAAGTGAAATAAATAGCACAGATGTGTAAATACCGTATCTTTTCACTGACAGGAGAAACTAAAAATGTAAATGAGTTCTAGAATATATGATAGAAAATATTCAAAGGAAAATTAGGGTAGGGGTAAGTAATAAAGGGAAATAAAAAATTGTGATGTAATAAAAAGGGAAACAGAGCTTATGTATATGGAGGAGGGGTGGTTGCAGGGTAGGTAAGGGAATGAGAAAAAGTGAGAATCAAGTCATGTCATATACCAGTACAAACTGTCGATGTTGAGTGTGATCATGATATGTATATAAAATGTATCTATCTCACAATTTTAAAGAAACATGAACGGTTTGGTGGAGCTGAATGTGAGTTATTCACCTTCCACAGGGAGGAGCTTATTCCTGCCCACGGGTAGAAGAGAGATCATTCCAGTGGAACAAGGAGAAATGGAGGGACATGCTGGCTCTCTTCTGCCTTTCAGCAGCTGCTGGCCACCGAAGACTTTGCAACAGATCAATATTTTTATTTTCATCAGTCTCACATCTTCTGGATCTCTCAATCTTTCTGAGTTAAGGAAGGAAAAAGGGGTTCTGCAAGAAAAATAAAAATGGATGTATGGCTTAGACACAAGGCCATGCACCCACCTCATGGGTTTTGTCTCTGTTGTTTGGACCGCACCTGACACACACAGCATGAAGAAGGGAAGGTTGGTTTGTGCTCATGTTTTCAGATGTGTCAGTCCATGGTCAGCTGGCTTCAAGGTGGGAACATCATGGTGGACTGTGTGGCGGAGGAAGGCTGCTTCCCTCACAGCAGCAAGAAGCAGAGAAGGCAGGAATGGAGACAGGGATGAAGCGCCAGGGACTAGCTACAGTCCCCAAGGTCATATCCCCATGACCCACCCAGATACACTCAAAACTGTGCTTCATGGGCCAGGAATTTAGCTCAGTGGTTCTACCACCTGCCTGGCAAGCACAAGGACCCAGGTTCGATCCCTGGTAACCACATAGTAGAGACTCACGCCCACCAGCAATCAGTACCACATACCACAGTGCTGGGCGTGGTGGCTCACATCTGTAATCCCAGGACTCAAGAGGCAGAGGCAGGAGGATTGCTGTGAGTTTGAGGCTGAGGTCAGGGCCAGCCTGAACTATAAAGTGAGACCCTGTCCCAAAAAAGGAGAACGAAAAAAAAAAAAAAAACCTGTTCTTCACTGATCTCCCAGGGTTCTCTCAGGACAATCAAGTTGACAATCAAGATTTACTATCACACCACATCACCCCAACATATTAATGGCTACCCAGAAATGCTTAGCTCTTATCATAACTGAAACATAAACTTGACATCCTTGTCAGAAAGCCCACTGGCACTAAACCACTCAGTTGTAGACAGTTCTACTTGCCCTAAAAATTGAAGTTAGTCATGAAAAAGATCAAAACACTTTCTTCCACATTTGTGCTTTCGACACTGTGGGGTCACTGCAGTAAAATGAACTTCACACCATTTAGTTCGAGGTTTGTAGTCAGCAATCTGTGCCTTATTAGATGACATGCCGCTAAATGACATGCCACTTTTTCATATATACATGTATGTATTTTTGTGCACAAATTAAAACTGAGAAGTATCTAAGACACAAGAATACACAAACATCCATCAGAGCGATGGAGCAGCTGTAGGGAAGACCACTAGGACTCAGTGTGACTAAGGTTTGGACAAAAAAGACCCTCTGAAAGGGTTGGAGGCCCCCAGAGGACCTGGACCACAATCTGAGAACCTCTGGATTATGGGAACAGGTAGAGTCCCAGACTCCTCTGGCTGGCATTATTTCCTGTTTAAGTGGAAGCAAAGAAAGTCATGAAAAATGACATCAGTGAGGCAGGCAGCTGAGGATCAAGGAAGCTTCCCAAGCCAAATTCTTTCCAATGCTTTTGCCAAAGTTCAGACCCACAGGCTAGTGCTAACAGAGAATTCCTGAGGCAGCAGATGAGCTAATAGCCTACAAAAAGTTTACAGCTTAATCTCAAGAGTCTGAGCACTGGTTACATTACACAGCAAAGGGATGTGAAGGTAGCAGTGAAATCAAAACTGCAGATCAGCTGATCTTAAAACGGGGAAATACGAGGCGGGGGGAGGGGTGTCAGTGAATTCATCAATATTAAAGGGTCCCTTAAAAGCTCAAGAGCAAAGCAGGATGGGGTCAAGGAAAGCCCTAGAGCAAGGACGTGTGCCCTGAGGGACATGATGGTGCTGGCTGTGATGGGGTCCAGGAGCCCAGTGACTCAGTGGCCTCTAGCAGCTGGGGACCGTCCTCCCTGCACCTCCCAGAAAGGACAGGAGCCTGAGGGGCCTGATGTTAGCCCATGGAGACCCACATCAGATCCATGTATCAGGGAAATGAAAGATAATACATGCGTGTTCTTTTAAAGCCACAGACTGTGGTGATTGGTTGCAGCAGCTAATCATGTGCCTGTTGAAGCCATATCGCCCCTGAACCTGGCCCCAGGAGCAGAACTGCCCAGAAGAAAGCTCACATTGATCCTGCAATGGGCAGAGCCTGGCGGGCACCAGCAAGCAAGGCACCTACACTGCCTGGTCAAGACCTGGACACCATGTGAATCCCTGACTGTGGCCACCCCTCCCTAACCCTGAGCACCTATGGCCTGAGCCGGGATCCTGACCAATCACCAGCAGTTTCCCTGAGGCTTCTACCCCTTGCAGATTTGTCCCATTGGGCATTTTGATTCTCTCTGGTTCTTATCCATCCCCACTACAATCCGACACCATTTGGCTGGAGGATGGCTAGATGACATCACTCGGACCCTGTGTGGAAGCACACACCGGCCAAGGTCATCATCAGCCAGAGGATCAGCCACAGCATGGCCCCGGGAGGGAGACTTCACCAGTAAGTGCCAAAGCTGGGTACCTCCTGGGGAGGTGGAGGAGGCAGGGCGGCCAGCGCTGCACGGAGGAGTTCTGGCCAGACCCTGTGCTGTCCAGGGACAGAACAGCGTCTGTCAGTAAGTCTGCCAGAGCACAGTCCCCGCTCCTCACAGGCCCGCAGAGACTTACTTCAGCACCGGCCAGGCCTCTTCTCCCCATGAGGGTAGTCAGAACACGGAGAACCCCCAGCCAGTGTGGACCAGTCGGTCACCATCCCTGGGATTTAGAATTCCAGGAAAGAGAAGGTGGCCTGTTTGCTGGTGGTAAACGGGAAAGCTCAGAGACTGTGGGGCTGCCTCTTCCTGCAGGAAGACTGTGGACATAAACAGAACAGCCTTCAGAAAGGGACGGTCAAGGGGGACACAGACACGAGGGTTACAAAGAAGAAAGTCCCGCGTTACCTGACAGCCATGGTCTCTGCACTTTCCTCAGACCCAGCACCGCCCACTGCCCTCTTCATGTCTGCCCAAGACAGCCCGACCCTTCCCCTTTTTCTGCCTCCCTGGATTTATGTGTCTTGCAAACAGAAGCACCATTCTCATGGATGACATCACTACCATTAGAGTCCAGAATTGGGGCGGATTCCAGATTTACTAGAAAACATCATACGATCTATGACCAGTGCTTCATCTGCAAGGTACCTCTTTGCAACGCACCTGTTCTCCCTGCCCAGGGCTTCCCTGTTGCCCCAAGATCCAGAATCTGCTTGTACCCCGTAGTGCACGGCCTGAAGCACAGAGGAATTAACGTGCCTGGAGGAAACACTCACTGAGAGAAAATGAGCACCCCCGCCCCGGCCCGCCCGCTCCTGCGCTGCGCAGGGTTTCTGCAGCCTCATGACAGATGCTCCACCGCCTCGTACCTGGGAGCAGCCAGCAAAGTAACACTGACTCTCACATGGACTCTCTCCTCTGCCCCACCGCACTTTCTCGCACTCCTTAAGGCATCTGTCCCATGAGTTAATAACATAGATCCTTGTCTTGGCTCTGCCTTTCCAGAAAATCACCCCAATGCGGTCCTGAGTTCCACAGTAAACTCAGGAGCTGACAACAGTCGCAGTGAAAAAGTCCTGGCTCATATTCGGTTATGGTGACTGGAAAGGCTGATGGGCAGAGGCAAATGCACGAAAGCACACGCGCCCCTCCAAGCGGGTCTCACAGAGCGTGACTTTAGCAGTATTTTACCACCCGAGTTCTCACACAGGAGAATGAGAGGTCATCTTAGCAAATAAGCTAAGTACACAGCCTCACTATTCACAAGAGAACACAGGACGATGGTCCAACAGGACTCCTCCGATAATGCCCGCACTTGGCTTGCTGGGAAATGATGTAAAATCAAAAACTACAATGTATAAATGTGTCAAACGGAATCCAAACCAAAAGATCCACAAATTCAGAGGCGACTTTGAGAGTAGCCACCAGGTGGTGAGCTTTACCCACGCACCGGATTCTCACTCCAAACTGTCTGCTCTTGACTGATCAGAATTTGCTATTTTAACAAACTTAAACTTACTACGTTGTAGTCTGAGGATTTAGGAAATCTTGAGATTCTAAAAATTAGGGTCATCAATAAAACTAAAGCAGGATGAATTTACATCACAAAGAATATCGTACTTGTCCATGAAACACTCAGATATCACCGAGGTGGGTCCCTCCCTCCGGATGGGACGAAGCTGAAGATGTCTGTAGAAGGATGCTCTAAAATGGAAAAGCAGGTCCCCAGCCAGGATGATCTGATTTTATAAAATAAATAAATAAAACAAAAGTTTGAAACATGAAATACACTACGTGTGCATATTCATAAGGAGAAAGACCACTGACAGTCGTTATTTCTGAGATCAAGAGGAAGGCTTCCAGATGTTTTAATGTTGGTCTTTCTTAAGTGTATTTCCTAGGTTTATTTCTGCCTTTTTATTTTTATTTGCTAGCATTACTGTCTGCCAGCCCCTGTTCTAAGCACTTTACAAATAACAACTCAACCCTCACAAAGTGCCTATGAGGCTGTCTGTATCAAAGAAAACACTGATGCGCAGGCAGCAACGTCCACTGCTCACAGCCACACAGCTAATGAGCGGCAGGCCCAGGACCCAGACCCAGGGACTTAAGCATCAGATTTTCTGCTTCCAGCTAATGAATGAGAAAAAAATAAAGGGAAAGAGTAAAAGGAAAGGAAGTATGGGAGGGAGATACTGTGGCCACAGGAGAACAGTATACAACTGTTTTAAACACTTTTAGAAACCATTTAATGCCTTCAAATCTTATTATGAAAGGAACCTCTTCTTTTAAAGGAAAAGCATAAACTAAAAAATAAAATGCACACATTAAAACACGTAACCTCAAAAAAATGCAAGAATCTAGAAGCACACACATAAAATCTCCTAAGTAGGGGGGCGGCTGACTGTTTTTCTAAAATACTCAACACCCCTGCTTCCTCCTCGGAGCACAGTGTGGCCTGTCCAGACCTTGCAAGTCTTAACTTCGCCTCTCCTGGACAGGCCTCAACTTGATCAGCTGGAAGGCTATGATTTATAACTCGATGAAAGAAAGGCATGTAGTAAAAAGGGAAAAGCAGTAACACCCAGCCTGTAAAACACAATCCTATGAAGTTTGTCTTTTTCAAGACCAGAGAGCTGAAAATGAACCAGTTAAGCCCATGCCTCCAAGTCAGCTGGACACGCGCTCTGCTCAGTGCCTCTGGAAGAGAAGTGTCCCCAGAATGGACCGAGCAGGGCGCTTCCCACAGACCCACACAGAAAGGGTCCAGGGTGGAAAGGGGCCGAGGACAGAAGAAAAGGGAGGACAGTGCCGAGGAAAAGCAGAAGCAGTGGCAGGCCGAGGAGGAGAAGGCTGGGGAGGAGGTTTGTGGAGCATACTGATGAGAGAGGAGAGACAGGCGAGGACAGGAAAGAGGAGTGGGCGGCGAGGACCCTCTCCAGTTTCCGTCACCGAGGTTTCTTCCCACGTGCCTCTAGAGACCAGAGTGAGACGAATCGGACACAGGAGGTTAAAGATCCCATGTTCTCTCCTCTGTGGGAACCCAAGCTACACTTCAAAGAGAATAATCAATGGCCAAAGATAGCAAACAGGGAGGCAGAATATCTGCAGACGGGAAAGGGATGAGGGGCCAAGAGCAATAGGAATAAAGAGGGAAAAAAATATAGCTGAAAAACTCAGAAAGCCTAAAGTCAGGCTAAAAACTAACCCAGAAGACAAGAGTTTCTGTCTGCAAAGCAGCAGACACGCGTTTCCCTCCTAAAAATAGGGCCAGAATGAAAGTGTGCTCCATGTGAGCACCGTCTGTGAAGAGCATCACTGACAATCTCTTACTCTTGCTGCACGATCTCCTAGGATGCAAAGCAGGAAGAAATAAGCTGTTTTGAGGTGATCTTCCAAAACACACAGGACGGGCCGAGTGGATACCGAAGACAACACCCAGGGAGCACAGCCCTCCGCCAGCCTGCAGAGGGTGAGACGGTGCAGAACCCACCGGTACCTACCTACACAGCACTGCTTCCATTTAGCAGGTACATTTGATGCTATCAAGGTTTAGATGCTCTAAAACAAGATCATGCGTGTCACTGCAAATGCCAAGTCTTGTTCTTGAAAACCCCACCGTGCTACCTACATTGGCAGATTCCTCTCCTCCCTCCACCACACACACACACATGCATGCACACATACACACACACACATGCATGCACACACAAACACACACAGACACATATGCATGCACACACATACACACGCATGCACGCACACACACACGCACAGGCATGCACACACACACCAGCCATCTCACACCACAGGCTGCAACCAAACAAATGCCACAAAACAGCAGGTATTCAATTTAAGAAATTTGGGAAAAGGCAGAGATCAAAATAGAAATGGAAGATTAATGATTTCTCTTGTCAGAATTTTTATAATCTCTTTTTAAGAATTTGCACTCAGTTTTGCTCTTAGATAAAAACATTGGCTTGATTTCTTTGCACTTACTAATTTACTAGTACTGTGCTAGGCCAAATACTATTTCACCTCATTGCCAGTGGCCTAAAAACTTGGCTTTAAGGGCATATGTTTAAGAAACCCCAGCACAGGGATACATTTTCTATCCAGGGGATTCCCTTACAGTGGAAACGCATTTCCACAACCCATTTAATGAAGAAGAGCCAAGTGCCTGGCCAGCCACTCTCGTCTATTATCATTCACCAACGCTAAACAGAAGTCAAGGAGGTAAAACTACATTATTAGCTATTTTTAAGTCTTTACAAGAAGATTTAAAATACTGCTTCACTGGGTGTATAATTACAAATAATTTTTAAATCCCAAGGCAAAAGTCCATCAGCCTCTCTCCTCTCAAACCAGTGAACCACAGAGACCACTAGCCGGTGACCCAGATTCTCCTTCAGGTGCCTTAATTAGTTCCAGAAACACCAAAGCTCTTTTTTGAGAAGTGGAAAACTATTTCTGTTACTCATTAACACCCCTCAAGCTTTTTCTATGGCCATTAGATACAAGCCCATGGAAGGGTAACAGGAAGTCACAGACCGGAAGGATGATTAACATCCTCCGCGGAGGCCCAATGAGCACCTGCTCTCGTTCTGAGTGAGGCTTAACTTCAAATGGAGATGCAGAACTCCTTCAAAGACAAAATGAGATGCCAGAGTCATTATGAAGTTAATGAACAAGTGTAATCACACTGCAGATGCCCTGATACATTCAGGAAGAAGTTAAATACTCTGTTTCTATTTCTCTCCCTAAATTCTGTCTTCAAGCAAGTGGAACATACCTTAAAGAAAAATGAGGTGACAGAGAAAGGTTTTCTCGTTTGTAGTTTGTAAGTTCCCACAAGCCTGTGTAAAGCATCTACCCAGCAGTTCTGAAATTAATTTACTCAACTGTGAGAAAATCAAATATCCTACCCATTCTACCATTGATTGTAAACGTAACCAAATACAGACTTATAGAATTCAAGCCATGAAAAGATCATTCAGTTAATAAACATTTGTATTTGTTTGCCCAGTATGTTCAGCACTGAGCTAGATAGAAGTGTTTCCCCTAACACCCTAAGGACATAAATAAAGTGAATGTGATAGTCCATCTCCAAAAAAAATTAAAAAGCATAACACGGCCACAAGAAGAGATTTGTTTCGCATGTCTCTTGAAGTGTTCCGGCTGATCCATAGTCATGCTCCACACAATGACAACCAAGTTAGAAGTGATGCCTTTCCCAAGATGCCAGTAGCATAGGGAGCCAAAGAGCTCGAGGCCACCTCCAGCTCCGACCCCGCCTTTCCTTGTGCCAGGCTGCACCACAGCCCACTGCACACATCCCACAGGAGAACAAAGTGCAGACAGCGAGTCTCCTCAGAGGTGGGAAGGGAGGACAGTTTCCAAACGAGCCACAGGCCACCCAGGTCACCTGCCCCCCTCTGACTTGGGGATCATCCCGCGACCACCACTGTGTATCTGCACCATCTCCAGGGCTTCATCCCACCTTCCTGCCACCTGCATCCATCTTTCCTACTCTCCTCAGCCACTTATCACCCAACACAGGATGGTGAGACCGTGAGTCGTTCTCCTGGCTTGTCCTTCTCTGTCCCCAACCCTCATCTTCCATCTCCAGGGACATCACCAGGAATTGCCTTTGACCCCAAATACACAGCATTTCCTCCCCAAAGAAATGCAGCCATGAAGAACTTCATGAACACTGATCTTCCTTGCATCATCCTATAATGGACAAAAAGTAGACTACATGAAAGAAGGCAGCCCTCAAAAGTCAATACTATCAGAAACTTCAGCAGAACATTTAACTGAGAAGAGTAAAATGCAGGCTTCATTGGAAAATGACTCATGACACATCTCAGATGTGGAAAGACCCAGTGATGACACATAATCAAAACCTACAGTGACAGGGGAAACAAAGTCATTGTAATGTTCAGCATGATGATAGACCATCAAGGAGTCACGCTGGGTGGGTGGCCTTTCCCAATCATCAGCGTAAGTGGAAAAGGAACTTGCATGTGACAAGATGAGAGCACTCGCACACGAAAGCCCTTCGCAGGCCTCTTCCTTTGGGTCTCAGGCCTGCACTCAGAATTCTGCTCAGTTTGTCATCTGCTGCCCTTTCTGTATTTGCTTATAATATTGCTTCTGCTCCCTTAGGTTCTCTGGGAACAGAAGCTCGACTCACTGCCACTATCTCTGTCCCCCAGCAGCCACCCAGCCCATGTGAGCTGAGCAAACTGGACCGTGTGAGCAGGAGCACCTGGAGCCACCAACAGAGGCCACCTCCAGGCTGTACCTACCACTGTTGCTGACTCGATTCTCGTTTCAACTTGCTTAGATTTTCAGCAGCACTTGGGGTGCCGGTCTTCCCAATGAGATGGTTAAATATTTTTGAGCTAATTACTTTGAAGTGTCCCATGTGGCCTTGTACAATGCAACACAAAAAAATGGGCATATGACAGATGATGCCCAATGTGTCAACCACCAGCTCCGGGGAAAACTGGGACAAAGGCAAAATCCGTCTGCAGCTTCCCTCTTCCTCCCAGTCTCCCCTTCTCCCTTCCCCATCATCCTTGCAGAGTCAGGAGCTCTTGTGTTAGCCACATCACTAAGTGTAGTGGGAGATATATATTAACTAGGTCCCGAGTTAGAGGTATCTCCTTAAGAAAGAGAACAGAAAATTACTTTTTAAGGCTAGATGTTGGGGTTGAGCGATTCTAATTTGGCTAGTATTCCTAAGACCCTGGATTCAATCTCCAAGATCTCAAAAATAAAAAGTACTATAAATAAGTAAATAGCATTAGATATTAAAATATTGATTTAGACAGGAAAAATAAAGTATAACAAATTACTAGTGTGTTACAGCAGTTAAAAATTTCTCACTATGATTAGAAATTTACAGGGTGTAATAGGAAAATTTAAATTACTTTGAAAGAGGAAAGCTTGCCCTTCCATGTTTAATTGACTTTAGTATCCACTTCTTGATGTAATCATTCAAAGTGTATTTATGTCCTAAAAATTAGAATATGTATTGTTTTCTTTTTCATAAAAGGACAATTTTTTTCCTTAAAGTAAAACCACTATCTAGTTGTGCTTATATGAGTACAATCATTTTAAGGAACAAAACACCAACTAATAGTTGAACTGAAAACTGGGTGACAGGTCTCTTCTCTGATAAACAAGGTAATCTAAAAATCAGAGTTCTATTTGGTGTAACGCCTGAGTTCTTGCAAACATAAGATTTTATACTGTTTTACTGAGTGCATTTCTGTAAGTTTTTCTAATAGCAATCTAATAATAGGAATGCATTATTTTCACTATTCTTGTCTTAGAGCAGTACATTAATCCAACCTATTGCTGCATATCACATTTGTTCTTTGTCATCCATCTGAGGAGCCACAAAAAAATCATCTTTTAGAGCTTCTTCTTTTATTTGAAAAGTGATGTTTTCTCTTTCTTCTCTTTCCCTGTTTTGCGCTTGTTTTGTGACTGCAATCAATTGAACCCAGAGTCTCCGCGCACCCAGGGCAAGGGCTCTGCTCCTGAGCTGCCCCCGCCCTCAACTCTGAAACACTTTTTCTATTACTGCTCCTGCCAAACAGCAGCAGATGGAGGCGAGAGCCCGGTGCCCTGGCCATTCCTTATCTGAAAGAACATGAACATCCGGGAACATGCAAAGGAGAAACAGCGGTGGACCCTCCCTCCGATGGGCTGTGGGCAGCTAATGAAAGGCTTGGTTGCCCCACCTAGCAAGGAGGGGGGGGTGCCAAACCACAGAGCTGCTCTGAAATCCAAGCAGTGCAGAGTCAGCACAGTTTTGGGGTTCTTTATCCCCAAATAGCAGCAGTTTGAGCTTCACCTACAGTTTATCAACAGGGCAGCATTTTCTGTTTCTCTTTTTCAACCAAAAAAATGCATGTTTACTGAAGATTTTATCCATACCCTACAGCAGCAGCATCTCAAACAGAGGTCTGGGCTCCGTGACTGCACTCTGGAGAGGTTTCACCTGGGGCCAGTCGGCTCATTTTTTTTCGCATCTGCATTTTCCTCGATAAAACTGGACAGCCACCCTGCGGTCGGTCGTGAGGGTGAAAGGACACCATGTACCTGGAATGCCTCGCACAAAGCAGGCCCTCAGAAACCACGACAACATCCCCATCCTTCCTTCCCGTGTTAGCTGTGATGCTAACCCACCGAGCTTCAGTTCAAGCTGCTATCTTCAGTGTCAGTCTGTGAAATGAGCCGGCTCACCTTCCATCACTACAGACTTCCTGGGTTTCTGCCCTCGACTTGTCTTTCCATCTCTGGTGTCATAATATCCCAGAGTGCCTTGCACATGTTCCCAGGGGTCACTGTTGTACTGAATGAGGCAGCTGCACATTCCTGCCTCTGTCATCCCTGCTTTCAAGGGGAAACCCAAATCTGGGTGTGATTCCCTTCATACAGAGCCTTGGAACCCCCTCTACAGTGTCCACCTCCACCTGCCCTGAGACCTACAGGGTAGCCACTCCAAACCCTCAGTATTCCTGAGCAGCAGCAAGCCCTTTCTCCCTTGACCTCTTGCTCCTGGGGCCCACACTGCCATCTTCCATGTCACTTGCTAGTCCCCACTAGACATCACCAGCCCAGAAAGCCCTCTCTGACCCTCCAAAGCAAGAGCTTGTTTTCCATAGCAAAAACAAATCTAGTGACTGCTTCCACCCCAAAACTGACCCTCTGCAATAACCAGAGCCAGGCTGTTTCTCCTAGAAACCCTCCAAGGTGAGGACATGTCCCTTTCTCATCTCGTTATCCCAGCATCCCGGGCACTCAGCTCGTGTTGTGGGACACAGAGCGATGGTCAGACAACAGACTGGAAGGTGGCGGGGCAGCGGCCACTCACACCAAACCAGTCCCTCTAGGACAGGCAGGCTTCAGAAGCTCTTCCCAAGCCTCATCCACCAACGAGAAACAGCATCATCTGAGCCTGTCTTTCTTCTGAGTCAATGCTTCATCACTGAATGGTTTTGGAGAAAGATTTTTTAAAACATAAAACTAGAGGACTTTGTGACTCTTCCCTATGGTCTCTAGTTTGCATTTCTAAAATTCAGGACTGAGTTTGTGTTTTAAAAGATACGATGCCATGATCCAAGGCTAAAATGGAAAAGGCAAAGAATGAGTCTGAGAGGAAAGTGGGAAGAGGGTGGAGAGACTTGTGTCATGTCCCAGAGCTGATGGCATGAAAGAAGCATCATCAGAGAAGCAAAACCACCAGGGACCAACACGGACTTGACTTATGCTCAACCCTCCAAGAGGAGCCCACCACTCATGTCTGCGTTCCTGAGGCCCCCATTCCAAACCCCTTTTCTCAGACCCCAAACTTTTCTTCTTGCTTCTCCTCCTCCCCAGACAAGGCCCCCTGTGCTTCTATCACTGGCTACTCAGAAAGACAAGTGGCCCAAAGCCTTGGCCTCAGCTCTGGTGTCTGAACTCACAGGCACGTGCGTGGAGCCCACACTTCTCTCATGCGCCAGATGCAGATCACAGCGGCACCCACCCCACAAGGCTGCCGTGGGGTTCAAGGGCATTGTGCAGGTATCTCCGCACAGGTGGGACTGTGAGGCCATCTCAGCAAAGCACTGCAGCATGGGGCTCAAAACAACATAAATCCATCTTCTCACGGTGCTGGAGGCTAGACACCCAAGATCAAGACGTCTGCAGGTTTGGTTTCTGTGAGATCTCTCCAGATGGTGCCTTTTGCTGTATCACTACATGGTCATCCCTATGTCTGTGCGTATTTACGTTCTGAACCCAGGAGCCTGGGGACCTTCCTGCTGCAGTGCTCATCAGAAGTGGCCTTAATGGCTGTTACGAGATGGTTTTCTACTGAGCTTCAAGTGGTGTGAGCTTCATGCAGGGCCTGGTCTTTTCCTTTCTCTCTCCATGATGCTCTGGAGGCCCCATCAGTCCTCACTCCCGCAGCATCATCTGCTTTCATTCATCCTGGACCTTACCTGAGCCCACATCCGGCCCTGGCCCTCCAGGCCACTTCTAGCTGGGGAATTCTGCCCCTCCTTCTGCTCTGTCCTTTTGCTGGCTGTAGAACAGGCTCCTCCTCCATCAGGCTGCGAGCCTTGCATAGCAGAGAACGCACGTGCTTTTTCCCCTTGATGCATTCCCAGCCCCCACTACCATGCCCTGCTTTGGTTGGTCCAGTGACAGTACTTCTGTCAGCCCTAGACCCGGCTTCATGTCTCTCAATGAACAAGAAGAGGGACAGCTCAGGACACCAACGCATCACACTCTTTTTATTCTTCACCCAAGACAGAATGCAGAACATTCCAAACTGACCCACACACCTGCAGCTTCCCAAAAGTAAAACTTTTCATTCTCTTTCATCATCTAGGAGTCGAAGAAAGCCCACGTGCAGGCTGCTTCAAAAAAAAGAAAGAGATATCCATCAGCAGATGAGTGAGCGAAGGAGTGTGGTCTGTCTACACATTGTACACACAGTACGCTGCTCCAGAGAAGGGTAAACCTGAATGATTTGTAGGCAAAGTTGACGAACCTTGAGATCGTAATGGTAAGTGAAAGAAATCAGACACACAAGCTTAAATATCACATGGTTTATCTTACATGAGGAACCCAAAGTATAAATAAATTAAAGATGAAAGATTGATAATAGGAAACAGAGAGATGTTTTCCAAAAAAAAAGAAGAAGCCCAAGAGATGGAAGGAGAGAGAAAGGTCACCACAAAAAGAATTAAGCCATGTTATGTACGTGTCTCAAGTCTCCACACAGAATGTGATCACTAAGTCCTGCAGACATGTACTACTAAAGAAAAAGACATTCTCTCTTTCTGAGCTTTCACATTACCTCCCTATGGGGGAAATACCCATGATCCTATGGCCGCTTCTGGGATAGATAAGATGTCAAGCTTTCTCCACAGACTTACAGCTGCAGCTCGGGGCAGGTCCTTCCCAGGAGTGCCACAAGCATCGCACTGCTCTCCCCTTTCCCAAACACACTGTATTTCCTGGACACAGGCGATGGCCTACGTGTACGTCGCTCAGCAACAGTGGGCAGGTCTAATTCACACATCTCACTCAGTCCCCACAAGAAAAGGGAAAACACCACTAACCATATAAGACGCACCAGCGAAGCCTGGTGATAAAGGGGAATTTGAGAAAAGTGCCTATGAGAAGCACTTCATGCCCATCAGGAGGGAAAAAAGGAAGAGAGAGAAGGAGGGACGACGGAGGAAGGAAGAAGGAGGGGAAGGAGAGAGCAGGGAAATAGGAAGAAATGACAGAAAGAGGGAGAAAGGAATGAAGGAAAGGAAAACAGAGAGGGGAGGAAGAAGATCTGAGAAAGAGGCAAGAAGGAAGAGAAGAGAGAAAGTGGAGGGAGGGGAAGGAAGGTCCGCTGCCCGGAGCCTTCCCACAGTACCTGGGACACGGAGGGACTCGGCGATTCCTGAACCGAGCGGAGCTGCTCAGGCATCTTCATAGCCCCCTTCCCACCCTGGCCGCCCTTCCTAAGCATGTTCTTAACACCACGTCCTCCACAGCACCGAGTCGCCTGGCAGGGGCTGGACCAGGCCCGACAAAGACGGAAAACTGATCCACGCCCTCCCCCGCTGGTTTCCTAGGAGGAGATGCTGAGGTTTGAGAAGTAAAAACATCCCCGGTAGGTATTCACTCTTGGCTTGAAGCTGCTGGCTTTGGCTCCTCGGCTGTACCTGAGCACGGCCCACTCCGTCTTTGTCTGTTTGTTAAAGGCCTTGAGAAGTACAGCCAAGTGCAAACAGGGGAGAGGTATAAATAAACACTACTATGCCCGGTGCCAGGAGAGAGCCAGGTGTGACTAACGGGAAAAATGTAACAGGTACACTTCCTCCTGGCATTTCCGATGCCACCAGGAGGGACCAATTCCTCGAAACAGCTACACTTTGAGCATCGCCCCTCTGTGCTGATACTCACTTCTGAAATCCCATTCCCCACACCCAGGAAAAAACAAGGAGGGTGTCCCCCAGGGAACAGGAACTCTGTGAGGTCATGTTTGAGGCAGGCAACAATTATACCATGCTTCAGTGTCCGTTTCTATTTTTCCTAAATAACATAACCACAGAAATCCACATTTGCAGCATTAACTGCAGAGAATAACGGGTTCTTTTTTTTACCATTCTTAAAGGCCACACTGAGTGACATGTCTGTAGTAAACAATTAACTTTCCACCTTGTAAATCACACAAAACACACACACACAAAAAAAACTGTACATTCGTCAACTATACATCCATAATCACCCGTTGTGCCTTAAAGATATCATTTCTTCCCCTACCTCAGTCCATCAAAGGACCCTTCCAAGCACAAACGTATCTATTTCATTTTGATCCCCTTGACCACTACCATTAGTCAGTCTTTATATATTTACTCATTAATTTTACCCGGAAGGATTATTCCTAAACAACACCAGAGGCACTGGACCCTGTCAAACAAAAACATTACATCAGTCTTCAAACACTACCTCGCCCAACTTAGATCTGAGACGGGTGGACAAGGGGACCACTGGGACCTGATGAAAGTGTTCCTGGGGTGCCCATACCAGATCCCCTTCTCACATTAAAAACATGCTTAAAAATCTCAGCCTCTCACCCTGACAGTGTGGTCCACCGTGGCTCACCTGCTTTTCTCTCCCCACCGTAGATGAAAAACCTCTGTTTTCTGTTTTCCTGCACTGTCCGTACTCTTTGTACCATGCACATGCTGTGCCTCACAGGGCACTAGTGATAAGTTACTGGGGCTCCCCAAATCTTCCTTGTTGACTTTGGACAACAGACAATATGTTGCCATTGACAAGGATTAAAACAACAACACCGTGCCGGCTGTGGTGGCGCATGTCTGTAATCCTAACACTCAGGAGGCAGAGGCAGGAGAATCGCTGTGAGTTCCAGACCAGCCTGAGCTACATAGCAAGTTCAGAGCCAGCCTAAACTACATTGAGAAACTCTGTCTCAAAAAACCAAAAAAAACACAATGCAGTAGGTACAGGTATACTGACCAACATTCGTCCTTGCTTTTCTTCATACTCATCAGGACGTGCTCATACAGCACCTTCTACTTCCTGTTTATGTAAAACAAGAGCTGTGTCCATAGCTGGGGGAGAGCAGGAATTGCAAATGAGTGTCACCAAGGTGTGACCTCTGGGCACGGAAAACAGAAAATAGTTATCCAAGGACGCTGTTTGCCTCCGGAGAAAGTTGTGCAAACACTTTAGAAGTATTCTTCCTTCTCATTTTTCTAACTACAAAATTTGTGTTTCATCTATTTTATAAAAATGTTTAAATAAAGAAATAAATTTCTCCTTGACGTCATTAGCCAGATCTAAATTTTAGTATGTATTCTTCTATTCTATTTGGTATTTATACATCGTTTTATTTTCACAGAATTGGAAACTTATGCCTTTAGTGTTTTTTTTCTCAATAGGCGTCAACATGTTACTAAACATTTTTCAGTAATATTTGAGGGATCAGTGTCTTTGCAAATTTAATAGATAAAAAGAGGTGTGTTGAGTTAACTCCTTAAACTAGTACCATGGCTAAACAAGAGACATTTAAGTTTATTTGTTGCTGTTTTTGTTTTGCAGTACTGGGGATCAAAGTCAGGCCCTTGTGCTTCAAAGGTAGGTACAGTACCACTTGAGCTAAATAAATCCTTGGCCACTATTTTTAAATTCTTTAACCTCAACTGGAACAGGCCAATAGGAAATTAGAGGCTCAAGGGATAGTCCTGAAAAACAAGCCCATGAGCTCACGGCATGAAGTTAGTAGCTGTTTTAATCCTTTTAGTGTAAAACATGGTAAATTTACATATGATTTTATAGCATATGGATTTTTAAAATAAAACACTCAAAAATTCAGTTTTACTGCTCTTCCAGGCAGCCATCCCATCATACGTCCATCCAGAGTGACTAATCCTTCAACCGACAACAAAGACAGGAATCACCGAAAAGACTGACATGAACCCAGCATTCACCTTCAAAGAGATATAAAACAGGCCTACTCAAAGTTCCAAGTACTCAGACACATGAATTTACCTAAAAACAAGAATATTCATATGTGTGTACCCTAACAAGAAGTTCACAAGAACAAAACAGCAACTTCTGAGCAAGGTAATTATTTACTGAGAAATTCTGCATGATCTCACAAGTGGGATGGGGGGGGGGAGTCGAATTCGCGGACTCTGAGGTGTTAGGACGGTAGTTACCAGAGACCAGGCCCTGCACAAGCTGGGAGATATGGAATCGACGCAAATTTTTAGTCAACAGGAAGGTCAACGACAAAAGAGCTATTGTTCAACACAGTGACTACAATTAATAACAAGATATTCTTGAAAATGTAAGTGGATTTTGTGTTCACAAAAAAAGTATGAGATAATGTTACCATAATTAGTTCAACCTAGCCACTCTACAACAAATACAGTTCTCAAAGCATCCTCTTGTACGTGGTAAATACATACAATTCTTGTCAATTAAAATCATTCAAGAACTTCCCAGGGAAGGACAAAATGTTGAAAAAGTTACATTGCTCTTACTTCAGTAACTATACATTTTTATTTGCTAAATAATGACGGAGCACTTTTATTGATCAGTATCATGAATCCTACACGGGGCTAAATATAGTATAGCTAAACTAATCTATATATAAATACAATCTCTCTGGAAGGTGCATACAGTATACCTGTTTTTGTTTGTTTTTTCATTTTACAACATTCATTTTAGGAGAAAGAGCTGGGATGTAGCTCACTAGCAGACTGCTTGCCCACATTATCGAGGTCCTCGCTGGAACTCCAGCACCAAAGACAAGACTTTAAAAATAAAAAGGAGGAGGCCGAGACCGCGCCTGGAGGAAGCCCCTGGGCCGCAGGGCGCGGCGGGCGGGCGGCCACCCACGGGGGCCTTTTCTGCACGCTGTCGCTCCCTCTCTCCAAGGGAACTACACATTTGCTTTTGGCCAGTGCCAAGGCCTGAGGGGCGCTGGTAACAGCCAGCAGCGCTGGCGAAGCGGCTCCTCCGCCGCACCCGGCGTCTGCGATGCCCGCCGGGGGACCGGAGCGGCGGGCCCAGGTCGTGGGGAGGAGCGGCCCTGGCCAGCGCGAGGAAGCCGACCCGGGAGGAGGCACCCTGAACTACTGCCTCCGTGGGCGCCGCTGCTCACCACCACCCGGGAAACCGCAAAACCCAAGACACCGCAGCCCTGAACGTCCCCACAGCGCTCCGAAGCCCGAGGAGGCGCGAGCGCCGGTCCTGTCCCCCCCTCCCCACCGGCCGGAAGCCGGAGCACGAGCCGCGCATGCGCACACGGTCGCGGGGCCCAGGGCGCTGAGGTGCGCACGGTACCGGCTTCTCCATGGCGCTGCGCTGCGCGGCGCTCCGCGGGCCCTCGCGCGGTCACCACAGCCCGGGCCGGTCCCCGCCGCCGCCGCCGCCGCCGTCCCGGTCCGCACTGTCCGCGGAGTCCCCTTGGGCCGCGCGTCCTCCGGCTCTCGCGGCTGTTTGCGGATCCCGGCGTTGCCATGGCGACGCGCGATGCGCCGCCTGGACCGACTCCCCCCTCCCGCCCGCCGCAGCGTGGAAAGGGGTTGGAGGCCAACTGAGCTTCAGTGAGGACCCTGGTGAAAGTAGCCACATCCACTGATTTGGATTTGCTTAAATGTACAATTTTAGGTGTCTCTGGCTTCAAGAGAAAAGAAAATTCAAAACAGAACTGAGGAGGTTTCTACTTCAGTTCACCGAGCTTCCCACAGCCTGGTCTTAGAGTTAGAATCTTGTCGTCCTGCATTGTCTGGTACTTTGGCTACTGTTTCACCATAGACTGCAGTGGGATTTTTTAAAAAAGCAAAAACAATATATCAATGTCTCCCTATGTAGTTCCGGCTGGCCCTAAACGCTTTATGTAGCCCAGGCTGCCGTGGAACTTGCAGCAGTCCTCCTGCCTCAGTCTCCTGAGTGTCACCAGTCATGACTCAGTGGCAGTTTTTAACCTGGAGATGACAAAACACTAATATTGCCGACCTATCCGAGCAATACAGGAAGAGCAAGGAACTGTGCCTTACAAGACTTCACAGAGGAACTGGGGTGGAAGTACTGTATTTCTCACCTTGCAGACTCTTCTCTTGGCCAGACGAGCACTGTCCAATTGGGACACAATGTGTGGCGCACATGTAAATTCATAGTTAATAGGAGTCATATTTTACAAAGTTAACCAAGTGAAAATAAGTATATATTTTTCATTTAATCTGATACAGACAAAAATTATTTCAATGTGCCATCAGTATAAAAATTTTTCACAAGACAGTTTACATTGCTTTAGTGTTTGCAGTTACAGCATATCTCAGTTCAGCCCGGCCACAGTTGCAAGTGCTGGGTGACCAGGAGGACTGTGGTGGCCATCTTGGACGGAGCAGGTCTGTTAGACCATAAACTCTAGAAAGAACAACTCCAAATCCTCAGAAAGAAGGAGCCCTTCATTTGCTAGGAAGACCTGTCGATACTTGATTAATTCAAACAATTGCCTCTGTTGTTACTAGGAAAAAAACAGAAGAGTTCTAACAGCATAAGTAATCTCCAGGAACTAAGAATATTTA
Organism: Petromus typicus; assembly: GCA_004026965.1. Taxonomy (NCBI): domain Eukaryota; kingdom Metazoa; phylum Chordata; class Mammalia; order Rodentia; family Petromuridae; genus Petromus; species Petromus typicus. The sequence continues at coordinate 13,119 of PVIR01005083.1, read as the reverse complement.
AAATGGTGACTCATAAGCAATCTATGTAACTTGGCCTGAAAAGGCCATCTTTACCATGTGACACCTTTCATGTTTATCTAAAGAGAATGTTGACCTGGAACTCCAAAGAGCGGAGTTCCCCAGCATACCACCCCCCTGCTGTCAGGGACTGCAGAATGTCACCCGGGATTCTGTGGTACTAGGGTTTGAACTGAAGACCTTGCACCTGCCAGGCAGGCTCAGAACCACTGAGCTACATCTCCAGCCCAGGACTTTCCCTTTTATCCAAGATGAACACTCAGCCTGGAGAGGAAAAGCAGTTTCAGGCAAAAACACTAGCCATAGAGGTAAGTCTGAGAAGGGGAAAAGAGAGCTAGTGATCACTGTGTGTTAATTTATGTTATCCTTGTTCTAAACCTGACCATCTTCGGTAGATGGAGAGAGACAAACTATCGTGTCCACAGCTACGTAAAAGGAAAAACAGAACTGGCCAGGAGCCTGGCAGTTCAGCTCCACATGCGCCTAGCCTTGGCCTAGATTAAGATTACAGAAGGTCCTGGGAGCAGAGACACAACCTTCCAAAATACTGGCTCAGCAGTGTAGGTCTGCCTAATTTCAGACAGAAAGCAGGGCTATTCCTGGGGAAATACAACCTTATAGTTCTCTAATCTGTGCCATTTTAAGAAAAATTGTGAACCAGACCTTTTTGCCTTGGGTATTCCACTTGTGCCAACATTCTCTCACTCAGAAAAGCGTGCATTGTGGGTCCACCGTGAGGAATGCGCCACTCCTTCTCTTGGGCACGATGAGCCCTCCTCCTGCTTCCTGTTAATCTATAATTATAGATTAATTCCTACAGTGAGAAATTGGGCAGAAGGAAGTCGCTGGCTTAGCCACCTCATGCTGTTCCCATCACTGTACTCTGAGACTTGCCCTCTGGAGATGGAGTCAGGGAGATGACACTCTGATGGGCAAGATGGATGGGATGGATGAGTCCTTCGACTTCTTAGATGTCTCCTGCCCTGACCCTGGCTGGAAACTGCCCCAACTCTGAGAAATACACAATTCTACTGCGGGAAATTAATTCCGTTTCTCTAAATGATTTTAAAATAAACTTCAACCTAAAATCCCTAATAAATGCTTCCTAAAGAGATCCCTTAACAAGATGTGTATGCTTGGTACTTCCATTGCCCAGCACACAATATGTGCTCAAAAATATAGGCCCTGAGTGTAAGACTAATGGAATGAACATATGGTGATTGATTTCCTTCTCTGTCCACATTGTATCATAGACACCAAAACTAATTATATAGAACTAAAATTTCAGGTCTGAGAATAACCAATCTAGATGATGACTTCATTTTATAGAAAAGAGTGTCATTTTATGGAAAAGAAAACAGGGACTGACTCACTGGAGACCACATAGCTATTAGCTGACTGAAATAGGACTCAAAATTAAGTCATCTTTTTGTGCTGTGTTTTAGTACATTGTGATACTTAAAAATCATACATTTCTTCTCTAGGTTTGAATTTCAGTATCACAGTGCTTTACAATACTCTGTCTACTCCCTGATTTTCCATAAAATTTACTGTCTTTATCCATCATCATAGTCAAAAAACTCTCTGTTTTACAAACAAGAGAGAAGAAAGGATGAAAAGGGGGGAAGGAGAGAAAGAGGGAGAGAGGGAAGGAGAGAGAGAGAGATTGACTCATTGGACTCCTTATTAAATAGAATTTTATTATTTCTTTACCTCTGTAATTTTAAGGAAAATTCATAAATTGCCATAAACCATGAGCTAATAACATTCTCATACAAAGAAGGAAGTGTAAGTTCAAAAATGAACATTAAATGTCCATTATAAAGCTTATCGAGTCCTTTTTGGTAGTCTAACCCACTTACACTTTAATCTCATTCCTCTTTACCTATCTCCACTAGAGACATAGGAAAGAGTAATATTTCCCAGTCTCCTTTGCAGCTGTGAGTAATCATGTGACATGGCTGATGATTCATAGTGGCAATTAACTAGGGTCTGTGGGAATATTCTTATTTTCCTAGTAAGAGAGATAGACTATGTCAGTCAACTTCTCTGTTACTCAGACAAAATACTTGACATCCCCAAATTGAAGGAGGAGAATTTTATCTTGGATCATGGTTTCCTGGTGCCTTGAAGGGAACTGTCTTCCCCTGCCATGGCCCCCTGCCTTGCCCCTCTGTCATATTTGTGCACTTCTGGCCCTTTTTTTATTTTAATACAGAGTCTTATTAAGTAACTAAACTAAAACCTAGGCTGGATTTAAACTTGCAGTCCTCCCTACTCAGCCTGCTAGACTGCTAGACTTACAGGCACACACCACCATACTTGGCTAAGTCATCCTATTAATACACCCTGCTTCATTTTGTTATGGGCTTTTTGTTATGATTTCAGTCAGGGAGATCCAGTCACTGTGGCTTGTAATTAAGAGCCACATGTTTGATGCTACCCTATTCTCTAAGTCTGTAACCAGCCCTAACACATGGCTGGTGAATGTACAATGAACCTTACACAAATCTGGAAGTTTTAGTGAATGAAAGAAATTACAGGAATGGAAAAGGACAGGTATAGAGTAGCATGATCTCAGATTTAACAGACAAATAGTTTCTTCCTAGGGAAAGAGGCATAGTTTGCTACTTCCTAAACTCATTTTCAGTTTGCCAAAATACATCATTAGCCACTTGTCTGCAGAGGAACAAAACCAGTAAAATGTATGTGTATGTGTGTATACAGGCATGTGTGTGCATGTGTATCTCATTAAGTGTGAGTCCACTGCAAGGAAATGGCTTACGTGGTGGGTCGGGTTGGCAAGTTCACAGACTGTAAGGTCCTCTGGAAATGAGAACAGAAGTGGAAGCTGTAACAGCAGCCTTCTTCTTCCTCAGGGAAACCCTGATCTTCTCTTCCACTCGTGAGCTGGCATCAGTTACTTCTTGAGCATAGCTGTATGATTAAAGTGAACCTAAAAGAAATATATTCTGAGGTATCAGCACAATTTTAGTAATAAAAATAGACTTCTCTCCAAAAATAAAACTTTATGACCCTGGACGAATGCTTTTACTCCCACTGAGAAAATATTAAATTGCCATAGAAAGATCAAACTAAAAAGGCAGCTACTGGTAAGAGAACCCGAAGGGCCTTTCCACTGTGCTGTATATGGACAGACTCATGGTTCACCAAAAATATCCTGGCTGAAACTGGAGACTAGCATGAACAAAACAGTGTCCAGACTTCAACATTAACAGTAAATCCAACAAGCAATTTGGTGTGGGCAGTTATGCTGAGTGTCAAACACTAGCATAAAATATACAATAAAATTACATTTATTTTTGCCAACTTGCAATGTTCTAATAAAAAGTAACAGTTTCATAAAAGAGATTTACTGTTTTAACAAAGCACTGTTTTACATCTAAATATGAATATAGCCAATTCATTACTTAAAATAGTTGGTAAAGGGTGATTAAAAATAAAAATGGTATGAATACATGAGGCCCATGTAAGATGTTATCTTTAAATGTTTTGTTTTAGTTTAAACCTTCAGGTGTGTCCTCAGACTATCAAAAACAAAATAATCCACATAATTAACAGCTGCATTTTGCCACTTGGGTGACCTTACTGATAATTTTTAATATTGAAACAGTAGGGCCGGGGAGTTAGCTCAGTGGTTCCGGCGCCTGTCTTGCAAGCGCAAGGACCCGGGTTTGATCCCCGGTAACCACATACCATACTGGACGTGGAGACTCACACCCAGCAGCAACCAGTACCACAAACCACAGTGCCAGGCGTGATGGCTCATACCTGTAATCCCAGCACTTGGGAGGCAGAGGCAGAAGGATTGCCCCGATGTGAGTTTGAGGCTGAGCTCAGGGCCAGCATGAACTACAAAATGAGAACCAGTCTCAAAAAACCAAAAAAAAAAAAAAAATATATATATATATATATATTGAAACAGTAAAGCAACTTATCAGTCAAGTTAACAAAAGCTTGCGTTAAAGTTTTACTTCAAATTGACCACAAGATAAGTGGCAGCCAATTTGAAGATTTCCCTTCCTTAGAGATATTTATAGAAAAACAAGAATTACTGAGAAAAACCTTGAAGAAAAAAAAAAAAGAAGAAAGTTTCTGTGATTAAGAGGAAAGCCACAGAAGTGACCTACCCAAAAGTTCTGAGGGGAATATACACCTTTGTTTGAAACATCATCTGCCATTGATTGAACCCACACTATGAAATAACTGATCCTCTTATAGATTTCTGTGTAGTACAAGTGAAAATGTTTTTGGTTGGAGCCAAAAAAATAATCACAAAGATTTGATTGTCATGGAGGACATTAACAGTTTGATGTCTACTTTACAATCCTTCATTTGATGATAAATACTGTGGAAATTTCTGTAATTTTTAAACCAACTGGATCTCTCATTAATGAGATAAGAATCTCGAGTACCTGTTATTTTATGTAAGAATCTTTTTGAACTTTTGAAAAGGTACTTTAATGTAAAACACTATAAAATACACTTGGTGACATTAGACTTCCAGAGAGTCAGTTGCATAGGAAGTCAGGCACATAAATTTCCAAGAAAATCTCTTAATTTCCTTAAAGTACACCAGAAAAATGTTCAGGAATATTGAAAGAGTTACTAGTAATATCTGCAAAAACTTTTGGTACCAGACCTTGTTTAGGGCAGTTTTTGGGGGTTTTTTTGTTTGTTTGTTTGTTTTGTTTTGTTTTTTCTCAGCTGCTGTTTTGAATTTGGAAGTTACATATACCAAGTAGCATCAATTGACAGAAATAACGATGGAGTTACATTCAGAGAATTGTGCTAGGATAGAAATATCAGGAATATAATATGTCAGTGAATTACTAGAACTAGCACTTGGAAATTTTTCTCCTACCAATAAAAAGAAGATGTTGTCATATGTTCCACATGTTCATAGTTTATATTCTCATTTCTGAGAATTTAAGCCAGAAAGGGAATGTGAACGTCATCTTTGTCAAGCTGCTTTGATGGAACAAACTCCAGAAACCCATTGAGACTGAGTTAGGAACAGAGAATGAGGTACAGAATCGCCTCATAGAGAAGGAGGAATATCCCGAGACAGGAGAGAAGGGGCCGCCAGCATCTCTCTGCCTGCCTAGCCTGAGCAGCTTTGAGTCCCTGCTTCATGCTGCACAGCTGTCTGCAGACCTCTGCATATGAAAGGGTGCCCCTTGATGACGTCTGAGTGTACAAAGAAGTCATTCAAGCTCCTGAAAGAAACGAAATGACAATTTGTCTTACTCCCAATTCCCAGAGAGAGTTTTAAGTCTGACATTCACCTTAGTTCAGAGGCCTTTGATCAGAGAAGCCAGCAAGGACAACCGAGGGACTTATGTTTGCTGTGGAGAAGAAGCCATCAGAGAAGGAAGGGTGTGGAAAAGGCGGATATCCAGGAAGGTCTTATGTATCTTGCTCTACTCATTTACTGGAGATCTAAGCAACAGACATTGATATTTTCTTAATCCTGGAGGTCAGAGACCCAAGGTCAGCTTGCCAGTATGGTCCGTTTCTGATGAGGACTCTCTTCCTGGCTCGCAGATGGCTACCTCCTCACTGTCTTCACATAAGCTCTCAAGTGCCTTTGCATGTACAGAGGGATCCCTCTTTCTTCTGTCCTCCCTCTTTTTCCTCCTCTTCCTCCTCTTCTTTCTGTTTCTCCATCTTCTTCTCCTTCTTCTTACACAGCAATCCTAGACCAATCCTAGACCTGTGGCATTAGTATCTATGGCAAATAAGCTAAATGCCAACTTGATTGGTTTGAGTGCTGCCTAGAGAATGAGTAAAGCACACTTGTGAGTATATCTGGGTGGGCACCAGGGGCATGACCTGGGCATTACCAGGCCTGGTCCTTTCCTCTCTGACACTGTTCCCTGTTCTGCTTCCCCACTGCTGTAAACTGAGCAGATTTTCTCACCACACCCTCCCACAAATGAAGTTTTCATCTTGGAGCAAGCCAACAATGGCCCAAACCCTATGAAACCATGGGCCAAATGAAGCATTTTCTCCTTGAAGTTGTGGGTGTCAGGTATTTGTCAGAGCAACAGGAGAGCAAACCAACAGAATGCCTTCACTTGCCCTTCATTACCTCCTACATGTCATCTCCAACTATGATCACACTAGATATTAGGGCTTCAACAGGTGAATTTCAAGAGGACACACTTCCATCCATATCAGGGGTCTACTACAAATAGAAAGATACTATTTCCTGGACACAAAATTCATGCCAAATTTTTTATTCATTTTTTCATTCATTCACTTGTCAACAGTGTCAGGCACATAGAGAAAAAACAAAAAACAAGATATAGTCCCTGCCCTTATGGGCTTTCATGGCTAAGGGGAGAAATATGCCAGATTTCCTCTGTCATCTAATGTGCCAGACCCTCATGAGAGACCTAGCATAGGAAACTCTCAGTCAGCTCCTAACATTAAGTAAGAGCTACTTCCCTTTTGCAGTTGTTCACTCTCCTGAATGCTTTTCTTAGCATTAGAGTTTCTTTCAGGTAAATTCAGAAATTTCTCTTTTCAGGATTGATAAGGCATGGATTCTTTCTGTTTAGGATCTATATTCCTTAAGTCTACTTATTCTCAAGAAAGAACAGTTTTGAAGTACAATGAATTCTATGTGCAAGTAAAGAAATGTTTGGTTCCAGGATGCATCCCTTCTCCTTCATGACCAAACATACTACATTTTTCAATTTGTCTCAAACCAGCTCCTCCCTGGATCCATCAGCTCCCAAGAGACAAACCAAGCTGCCATCACCATGTTTATCCCAAGGACAAGAAAAAAAAAAAACTGTAGGTAGGCACATTGGCATATGTCTGTAATTGCAATTACTTGGGAGGCTGAGGTGAGAGGATTAGGAATTCAAGACGGGCTTGGGCTTCATAGTGAGACATTGGTAGAAAATAAAAGGGAAAGTCAAGGGGGGAGGAGAGTGGAAGGAAGAGAAGAAAAGGGAGGAGAAGAAGAAGGAAGTTAATAGGAAGGAGGGAAGACAAGAAAGGAAAGGAAGAAAAGAAGCTAAAGAAGGAAGGAAAATAGAGAAGAATTTAATATAGTTATGTCTCAAAAGACAGACTAAAGCAGCACATAGAGATTCAAAGCAAAATGAATGTTCTACTTCATGTAATTTTAAAACAGGTGAATGTTTTTGCTTGTCCCTTGCCATTACTGTTGAAACAACCACTGTCCAGACTCTGAGCTTTTGCTTACCAGAGCACAAAAGGTGTGACAAGAACTTGAGGGAAACTCTTCCTTCCGAGGTTGCCTTATAGATCCACTGTTTTTAGATAAACATAGAATAAAGCACCTTACAGTAGAACTCTAGGTGGACAAAGCCCCATCATTCAGACTCCACAGCTAGACCTTTGTGGTTATACAAACAAGAGCAGGGACTCTCTTCTTTATTTGTAAAGAAAAGATTTGCTAAGTAAATGAATGATGTGTATAAAATTAATTTGAAGAGGGAAAATTTTAGCCTGTTGAATCCTTGTGTAAGTAATTATGTTTTTCAAATATTTGTAAGCACTCTAGAGAACTATGTATTCATAAATCATTAATAACTTAATTGGAAAGCATTCTTGTGTATTCATCAACTCTGATTCCCTGAGGATTCCTGCTAGGCAATGATTTGCTGTCCTCATCCTAACTACTGTATATGTTTAAAAGTAACAAACATGGTACAAGCTGAAGTTCATTCAACTGAATTAATAAGAAATGCAGATGTGCATAGGTTTATGCATGTGCATTTATAAATATTTGGAAGTCTCTCCATTTTTCTTATCAGAATTGCCCCTCAACTCCCACCAAGAATTTTCTGGGAGTGAAGGTTAAGTGCCTCCCATGTTTGACCACCATAGGTAACTGCTACCTTGGCCTGAAGGTTAAACTTCAATAGCAAAAACTGTGTTTATCTCTCAAGGAGATTGTGCTATGCCAGTCTGTGTTCTTAGGTTCAGCAGGTAAAAGAGGAGGCAGGTCAGGCAAACCCTAGGTCACACCCTGGTCATGTCTGAAGAAGGTGGCTAAAGACATTTTTGTTTTTCTTGTTGTTTTTTACTCTCATTTAATTGATTTTTAGTACTTTATGTAATATGTAAAGAAAGTTCCCCTTAAAATTTCTCCCCTTTTATTTTCTACCAGTGTCTCACTATGAAGCCCAAGCCAGTCTTAAATTCCTAATCCTCTCACCTCAGACTCCCAAAATACTCATATACTGAGTGTGGTCAATATTTGAGGAAATTCATTACCAGCAAGAAAACATATCATGGATCTTAGCCGCGCCAAGGTTGGAGCCTGTTGGCCTCCAGGCCCACACTGGAAGCATGCCCAGGGATTCAGTAAAACAGTGTGTGGAGCCAGGGAAGCTGCATCCAGCACCATTGCAGCCCGGCTGGGGCTGGAGCCTGCCGTCCTTCAGGCCCACGCTGGAAGCACGCCCAGGGATTCGGCGTAGGAACGGGTGTTGTTGCAGAAATCTCAGCCAGTGACATCACAGCCAAGCAGGGACCAGAGCCTGCCTTTCTCAGTGTCAACTGCACAAGCACATCCAGGGACTCTGTATTGACTGTAGAAGAACAACCCAGGAAACACTGATATTTTTAGGGTCCTAAGTATTAGGAGGTGAGAGACTTGCAACAAACATTGCCAGACAACAGGGCAGGTACAAAGCAAAAAACAACAGTAATGACAAAAACTCAGAGATGAGGAAACATTCAAAGTCTCAGATGCAAACATCCTCACCCCAAGGTAACACAGGGAAGGAAAATACAGAAGTTTTAAGGTCAGTCTTCAGGGTTCTAGGAAATGGTAACCAAAGTAGATCTAGTAAAATGGAAATGAGAACAGATCTCTGAGATGAAAGCAGAGACATTGGACACAGTTAACACTATGATTAATAAAGCTACAGAGGAAATCAAGAAATTGATAGAATCCAAGATAGCAAAAGCAATGGAATCTTTTAAAACACCTACAAGCAGAAGTCCAGGAAATCAAGAAAGAAAATGAAAGTTTATGCAATAGAATGAATATGGCAGAAGACCGAAATTCAGACCTTGAAGACAGGATCTCAGACAATGAACAGGAAAGGCATAATTTATGGAAAATGTCAAGGGATAGTGAGAAATCAATCCAACAACTCCTAGATGATTCAAAGAAGAATAACATAAGATTTATTGGAGTCACTAAAGAAGCAGGAGACAATACAGAAGACATTAAAAAAACTATTCACAGGGGGGTGGTAGGGTGGGTGGGGCTATGGGAAAAAATGAGAATTAAGTTGTGTCTTATACTGGTACAAATCCCCATTATGGAGTGCAATCATGATGTGTATATTTAATGTACCAATAAAGATAATTTAAAAAAAAAAAACTATTCACAGAGATAGTGGCAGAAAACTTCACAGGAAAAGGAAAAGAATTGGACATACAAATATATGAAGCATATAGAACTCCACATGCCCATCACATGAAAAAATCTACACCTAGGCATATAATTATAAAAGTTCCAGATATCCAAAAGAAGAATGAAATACTGAAAACAACAAGAGAAAAGAAAACAGTTACATACCAAGAGAAGCCTGTCAGGATCACAGCAGACTTTTCAATTCAAACACTCAATGCAAGAAGAGCCTCGAGTGAAGTGTTTCAAGCCATAAATAAAAACAACTTACAACCCAGACTGATGTATCCTGCAAAGCTATCCTTCAAAATGGATGGGGAAATAAGATACTTCCATGACAAAGAACACCAGAAAAACTTAATAAATACAAAACCTGCACTCAAAAACATTCTGAAGAGTATCTTGGAGAAAAATAAGGAAAGTTACAAATCCATGAGACCTAAAAAGTCAACCCATGGGGCCAAACAAGAAACTGATGGGAAAAGGGCAAAAGTAAAATAACAGAGCCAAGAACAGGAAAACATGACAGCACTAAATTTGCCTATATCAGTCATAACCATTAATGTCAATGGACTCAAGGCACCAATTAAGAAATAAAGACTGGCAGAATGGATCAAGAAGCAAGGTCCTACAATCTGCTGTATACAAAAAACACACCTAATTCAGAAAGAAACCCATGGACTGAAAGTACAGGGTTGGAAAACAATACTCCATGTGACAAGAAACAGCAAAAAACCTGGAGTGGCAATCTTATTTTCAGACAGAATAGACATCAAGCCAAAACTGATAAAGAGAGATAAAGATGGATACTATCTTTTAGTTCAGGGAAAAACCAAGACAAAGAAATAATAATCTTAAATATTTATACACTGAATTCTAATGCACCCAACTATATAAAACAAACATTAATGGACATGAAAAACCAGATAAACTCCAATACAATAATAGTAGGGGACCTCAATACCCCACTGTCACAAAGAGACAGATCAACTGGACAAGAAGTCAATAAGGAAATATTTGAGCTAAACTAGACTCTTCAGCAAATGGACTTAATAAATCTACAGAGTATTTCACCACACAAAGTCAGAATTTACATTCTTCTCAGCTGCTCATGGATCATTCTCCAAAATAGACCAGGTACTGGTTCACAGAGCAGGTTTAAGTAAATACAAAGGGATTGAAGTTATCCCTTGTATTCTATCAGACCACAGTGCCCTGAAATTGGAGCTGAATAGCAAAAGAAATCCCAGGATCCTCACAAACACATGGAAACTGAACAACACTACTGACCAACCAATGGGTCATAGAAGAAATTAGAGAAGAAATTGAGCAGTTCTTACAACTAAATGATAACCCCAATACAACATATAGAAATTTATGGGACACAATGAAAGCAGTTCTATGAGGAAAATTCACAGCAGTGAAGACCTACATCCAGGAAATGGAGCAAGCTCAAATATACAATTTAATGCTGAACCTCAAGCAACTAGAAAGAGAGGAGCAAGACAAATCCAAAGCTCACATTAATGCAAAGGAAACTAAGAAGACAATACAAAAAAAGCAATGAATTGAAGAGTTGGTTCTTTGAAAGGATAAACAAAATTGATAGACCTTTAGCCAACCTTATTAAACAAAGGAAAGAAAAGGCTCATGTCTATGCTATTAGGAATGAGAATGGAGAAATTACTACTGACCCAGAAGTCCAGAGGATAATAAATACGTACTTTGAAAATTTATACTTTAATAAAATAGAAAATGTAGAAGAAATGGATAGATTTCTAGACACATATGAACTTCAAAAGCTGAATAAAGAAGATATAAAAATGTTAAATACCCCAATATCAATCTGTGAAATTGAAAATGTAATTAAAAACCTGCCAACAAAGAAAAGCCCTGGACCTGATGACTTTACTGCTGAATTCTATAAAACTTTTAAAGAAGAGTTAGTGCCTCTACTTCTTAAACTCTTTAATGAAATTGAAAGATAAGCAGTTCTCTGGAAGCAACTATTACCCGGACTCCAAAAGCAAAGAAAGACCCAACCAAAAAAGAGAACTACAGACCAATATCCCTAACGAACATTGATGCAAAAATCCTCAATAAGATACTGGCAAACAGAATACAGAAAATGATCAAGTACATTATACAAGTTGGACTCATCCCAGGTATGCAAGGATGGTTCAACATATGTAAAACAATAAATGTTACACACTATGTTAACAGACTCAAGGACAAAAACCATATGGTCATCTCAATTGATGCAGAAAAAGCATTTGACAAAATACAACACCCATTTATGTTCAAAACCCTACAGAAGATTGGAATAGATTGTCTCTATCTCTAATAAAAGCTATCTATGAGAAACCATCAGCCAGCATCATACTAAATGGTCAAAAACTGAAACCTTTCACACTAAGATCAGGAACAAGACAAGGATACCCTCTCTCACCACTTCTGTTCAATATAGTTCTTGAAATATTAGCCATAGCAATTAGGCAAGAGAAAGAAATAAAAGGAATAAAGATAAGAAAAGAAAAAGTTAAATTGTCATTATTTGCTGGTGACATGATACTCTATCTAGAGGATCCTAAAAATTCAATTAAAAAACTGCTGGACCTAATCACCAAATTTAGTCATGTAACTGGATACGAGGTCAACATTCAAAAATCAATAGTCTTTGTGTACACAAACAGTACACCCACTGAGATAGAAATTGGGAAGTCAGTCCCTTTCACAATAGCACACAAAAAAAATAAAATACTTAAGAATCAATCTAACAAAGGAGGTAAAAGACTTCTACTCTGAAAACTACAACACTCTGAAAAAGGAGATAGAAGATGATATCAAAAAATGGAAAGACATACCTTGCTCCTGGGTAGAAAGAACCAATATTGTCAAAATAGCTATACTCCCAAAACTGCTATACAGATTCAACGCAATCCTGATTGAAATCCCAACAGCATATTTCACAGATCTAGAGAAAAAAATCCAAACTTTCATTTGGAACCACAAAAGTGGTTCTTTATCTCAAACTAATAAAAGCTATCTATGAGAAAACATCAGCCAGCATCATACTAAATGGTCAAAAACTGAAACCTTTCACACTAAGATCAGGAACAAGACAAGAATGCCCTCTCTCACCACTTCTGCTCAATATAGTTCTAGAAATATTAGCCACAGCAATTAGGCCAGAAAGTCTAATAGAATAGCAAAAGCAATTCTAAGCAACAGGGACATGGTGGGGGGTATTACAACCCTGAACCTGAAACTATACTATAAAGCCACCGTGATAAAAACTGCATGGTACTGGCAAAGTAACAGACCTGAGGATCAATGGAGTAGACTAGAAGATCCAGAAACTACTCCAGGTACACTGAGCCACCTCATCTTTGGCAAAGGAGCCAAAAATCCTCAATGGAGGAAAGATAGCCTCTTTAACAAATGGTGCTGGAAAAACTGGGCTTTCACTTGCCAAAGACTAAAACTAGATCTAGCTCTTTCACCTTGTACCAAGCTAAAATCAAAGTGGATAAGAGACCTAAATATTAAAACAGACACTCTGAACCTGCTACAAAAAAAGGTTAGGTAAAACTCTTGAAGACATTGGCTTAGGGAAAGAATTCTTGAACAAAACCTCTATAGCACAGGAATTGCCTGAAGAAATCAACAAA
>PVIR01005082.1:0-74498 GCA_004026965.1 Petromus typicus | reverse complement strand
CAACTCACATCACAGCAATCCTCCTGCCTCTGCCTCCCGAGTGCTGGGATTACAGGCGTGAGCCACCACGCCCGGCACTGTGGTATGTGGTACTGGTTGCTGCTGGGTGTGGGTTATGTGGTTACCGGGGAATCGAACCCGGGCCCCTGCGCTTGCAAGACAGGCGCCGGAACCACTGAGCTAACTCCCCGGCCCCCTTGATCATGCTTTTTGAAAATGTTTCTTTTTATGCACAGATATATACATGTATAGACAATATAAAATATGCAATTTTGATATTTTTGCCTGATGGAAAACAGCATTTTGAGACTTTTAGCCTTTTTTTCCCCCCATAAAATGATAAGGAGAAACAAAGAAAAATAAGACATTTAATCCTCAAATTCTTGATAAATACATAGAAGAAAAGTTCCCACTCACTACAGATTAAAAGCCAGAGGCTGAGGAAAGATCTGGTTTAACTTGTTTATATTTAACTGGAAAATGTGAAAAACTGTTTGTGGTTCTTTTTACTTTGCATTCTTATTACAGTTTTACGTAAGGAACTTTAGTCTTAGGTGATAGAGTCCTATAATTGATAAAGTGTCATAATTGTAAGATTCATTTTACAACCGAGAATAAAGGAAAGAATGAAAAGAGAGAAACCATCTTTCATATAGATGCGGAGAACTGAAGTGTTGGCAAACAGAATTTCAGTATGTCTAAATAGTGATGATGAGCAAAGTAAAATGACTAATGCTTCTTGGTCCCTTTCCAGTAGTGCACCGTACTGTAACCTAAAAATAAACCTAACCATTCACTGAAGCATCTTCTTAACTCCCCAAGTAGAACTGTGCAGTTGCAACAACACAGTGGTAAATCCTTGAGTCAGTAGAGAATGGTGTTTAATGGACATGATTTGTCACTCGTGAAATTGAAACCTAGAGGAATCAAGCTATACAGAACAATGTGTATGTTTTGGATAGTTCTTTACTTTAACAAAAGAAATTCTAGAAGAGAGTTAATTTTTTATTTTCAGACATTTTTCGACACTGGTTCATTTAGAGAAATATTTTCAGAATATAAGACTTCTGCCCTTTTGTCACTGCACAGTAATTTCTCAACTTTTACATTTATATAATATATGTACAATAAATGTGAAACTATAAAAAGAATTTTTAGTTTTTCCCAGTGGATATATTATATATAAAGATATGGGACAACAGGCTCTCCTAGATTATCTGGCTTTTCATATATTATTTACATATTTTCATAATCAGATAAGTCATGCCACTTACCAAAGAGAAACGAGGGAATCAGAATGCAAAGGGAGTAATGCTTGCGCTACTTTCTCCATGTATAAAGATATATCTGATACAGAGGGGAATCTGCTTTTTGTTTCTCTTAACACATTACAATCTTTGCTTTGTAATTCCAGCTATAATGACAATTTTTAACATTTATATAATCAACTTTTTTTTTTTTAAGGGTTTTTGAGACATGGTCTCGCTTTGTGGTTCAGCCTCAAACTCACATCACAGCAATCCTCCTGCCTCTGCCTCCTGAGTGCTGGGATTACAGGCGTGAGCCACCACGCCCGGCACTGTGGTATGTGGTACTGGTTGCTGCTGTGCGTGAGTCTCCACACCCAGTATGGTATGTGGTTACCGGGGAATCGAACCCGGGTCCTTGCGCTTGCAAGACAGGCGCCAGAACCACTGAGCTAAATCCCCGACCCCATAGTCAACTTTCTTAACCATTTTTTTTTGTTTGTTTATTTTTGGGGTGTGTGCCTGAGGTTAAACTCTGGACCCTGTGCTTGTGAGGCAGGCCTGGCACCACTGAGCTGAATACCCAGTCCTACTATTTTTTAAATCCCTGGTTCCAAACTCATTTTATTACTTAAGGCACATATAAAGTGCTGTAGAATATGGACTTTGGAAAGAATTTTTAGAAAGATTAACATAGTACCAAAATAAAATGATTAGTATATAAAATGTCACAAAATTGATTAGTTATAGTGCTGGAATGGTGTAATAAGCTGATCTCTTGGGGCCGGGGAGTTAGCTTAGTGGTTCTGGCGCCTGTCTCGCAAGTGCAAGGACCCGGGTTTGATTCCCCGGTAACCACATAACAATACTGGGCGTGGAGACCCACACCCAGCAGCAACCAGTATCACATACCACAGTGCCGGGCGTGGTGGCTCACGCCTGTCATCCCAGCACTCGGGAGGCAGAGGCAGGAGGATTGTGATGTGAGTTTGAGGCTGAGCTCAGGGCCAGCCTGAACCACAAAGCGAGACCCTGTCTCCAAAAAAAAAAAGCTGATCTCTTAAATCTAAGTTCTCTTATGTAGAATGGTACTTAGACCAAAATATTTTAGGGTGGGTGTAAAAATGACAAGTAAAGTGTAGAAACAGTGTTAAAACTGAAAGAGAGAGAAGAAGTTCTGTATGTCTAGCTAACAGCCAAGTGAATTTCATAATTATTAAGTATAATTGTGTACCAAGTGTTACGTTAGGCACTCGGTAGGGATAGTGTTCAGAAGAATAGCCATGTTCTACATCAGATATATTGTTGAAAATGCTGATTAGTGTGGGAGGAAACTTTAGTTGGACATATTGTAAAAAAAAAAATGGGGCAACAGTTTTTAGGATGTGTTTTCATTGTTTTGTTTGGCTGTACAGTATCAAGTGGTTCTTTATCCTTTTTCTGAATTTACACTTTTGTTTGAGAGAAGGCAGAGGGAGGGAGAGGCGGGGAGGGGGGGAAAGAAGAGAGGGGAGGACATATCTTACGTATAATAGTTTTAAATTGGTAGCTTCGGTGAAATCACCTGAGGGAGAGATGTCACCGCTAGGAGTGCTGTATTTTTCTGGTTTCTCCTCTGCATTTCTGCCATTACAACTTCATCTGCTGGAGTAAAAATTGTAGACCTGCAGTTTTACATGTTAGCAGGCAGAAGGATCTCAGAATGTAAAATCCCTAGCCAGTGAAGGGATATGGAGAAAGTACTTGGAACAACCACTGTAAGGCAGTGCAAGACATCCCTGAAGAAAAATTAGAGCAGATTTGACATGTAAAGAAAGCCATTAGGAAACGTATATACATAGAAATTTGTGTTCCATTGAACAGATTGATTGTTCTAGCTGAAGAATGTTAGACTGAATGAAAGTGGAGGTATGTTTTGATAATCTTAAGGTAAGAAAAAGTATTTGTAATCACCTGAAATCAGTTTGAAGTGTTAAATTTTCCTTCTCTTAAAAAATGATCTATATGTGTGTTCTGAATTTCTGTGGTTCTAACATCACATTATGTAGGGTCATATGAACTATATACATTTCCTATAATTGATATTTTGGTGAATATTAACTAATCATTTGCAGGGTTTATATTCTAACTTTTCTTGCATGTCACTGCCGTTGAAACTTGCATGAGAAGCACTAACTACCTTCTTTCTCTTCTTCCTGATTTTCTCCAAGGCTGCCAGACAGATCAAGGATAGGTATGGTATAAAACCTATGTTTTTATTTAAGTATCAGTATTGAAGTCAGAAATGAAATTCAGAAATATTTTTAAATTAGAATCTTAGTTAAAAACACCCAAATGCCTAAGTACAAAATAAACGTCCTCTGTTTATCTTCTTAGAACAATCAATTTGGAAGATTTTTTAGAAAAATTCTTTAAGAACCCAATTCTGAACAATTATGTACTTGAAAAGAATTTCATTTCTGGTTTAAAAATATAGTTAGTTTTTGTTAGAATTTTTGATTAGTTACACTAATAGAAGCTATTTTGAATACTTTCCAAATATATATTTCTGGAGTGCATTTTTTGTTGTCCTTAAATATAAATGTATGCAGTGCCAAGGATTTAGCTCATTTGGTTTTGGCATCTGCTTTCAAGCACAGGTCCCAGGTTCAGTCCCCAGTAACCACATACAATGGTGCTGGGCGTGGTGATTCACGCCCATCAGCAATCAGTACCACACACCACAATGCTGGGTATGGTGGCTCATGCCTGTAATCTCAGCATTCAGGAGGCAGAAACAGGAGGATTGCTGTGAGTTTTAGGCTAGCCTGGGCTACATAGTCAGCTCAGGGCCAGCCTGAACTACAAAAGCGAGACCCTGTCTCAAAAAATCCAAATGTATATATTTTATATATATATAATATATACATTTATGTGTGTATATATATGTCTAAGCAGGTCTTATTTTTGG
The DNA here is from genome assembly GCA_004026965.1 of Petromus typicus. Taxonomy (NCBI): domain Eukaryota; kingdom Metazoa; phylum Chordata; class Mammalia; order Rodentia; family Petromuridae; genus Petromus; species Petromus typicus. The sequence goes on along the minus strand of PVIR01005082.1, from coordinate 70,301 downwards.
AGAAACCACAGTTTTTAAGTAGTCCTCAAGATCTAAAGCTCTCCTCTTTTCACTGCACTTCTGTTTAACCCTTTTGTATTCTCTTTCTATCCTGTTCCTGGTGCCATGTCTTTCTATTTTAATTCCACAACTGTTTAATTTATATTCTCTGGGAAGAAAAAAAATTCAAGGAAATTATTAAAGATTTTAGTTTAGAGCATATTTTCCTGATAGATCCAGGAATAAAAAGGGAGTTTAATACTAGCTGGAGTGAGCATGTCAGACTGTTGAAAGGACCTGCTGGCAATTTTGAATTGTCAACATAAAAGGAGAAATTTTGATCTACCTGTAGTGAAATTTTAATTTTAAAGTTCTTTCAACTGAAGGTTATAAGTTATGAGATTCTCTGAAATACACAGTTCTGCAAACATTGCTCTAAGGATTAAATTATTCTTCATCATGTAATTCATAAAATTCTTCAAAATAGATCCTGTGAAAACCAGTGTTGTGCCTATTGCTAATTTTGGCAGAAAATGTCATTCCAGATTTCTCTCATTTTTTTTTTTTAATTTAGGGGCTAGATTTAGACAGTAGTCAAAGTATTTTCACAAATACTAGTTTTATACTTTTGTATGTTTTATTTAAGGTAGTAAAGGTGTGTATCATTCTTATAAGTTCGATGGTATAGAAAGACAACTATTACGAGAAAGTTTTTGTTGTTGTTGTTTTAAAAGACAGCTTCTTGTTAGATTGTCCAAGATGGCCCCAAATTCCAGGGCCCAAGCAGTTGCCTGCTTAGCTCCCAACTAATACAGACTACAGGTATAAGTCACTGTGCCCAGTGTAATTCTGAGAGTTTGAAGATTAAAAAATATTCCTTCTTCATATATGAGGAATGGTTGCTAGACAGAACAGGTTTTGAGTAAGAGACGTTTGAATTAGGTGTGCTGAAATTTGCTATGCACATCTTCCACCATGGCTAAATTATTTTTCCTATTTAGTTGCTTTTATCTTACATCTAAATAATCCCAGATCTTTTGAATTAGAAGCTCGTAGCTAATCAGACTTTGGGCTATCAAAAGATCTTGTGAGAAACTCTGTAAAATCTTTTTGCCTTCATTAAAGAATCTATATAGATTCGTGCTTCCCCTCCTGACGTCTTAATCTATGTCCTGATTGGTTAGTCAGTATTTAATTTTATCCAGCTTTCATGGGCTATTCTTCACTGAAGCTTGACTTTACAGTGTTCTCTAAACCAATCTCTTGACTTGATATCATTAGTAGCTAAGTATTTCTCGGGATCCTTAATTCTATCAGAGCCAAACTTCATTTTTTAAATTTTGTTCAAGGACTACCCCGAATTTTGTTGTTGTTTGGTTGTTTTTCTTTTCTCCTCTTTCTGATATTTTCTGGTTTAATTTTTTTAAAAGTGATTTTTAGTTTCTTAGAGTCCAGGTTTTCCTGGTATAGTTTCTGCTCTGCCAGGAATTGTGTTATGAAAATAAAATAAACACATAGTCATAGTAAAATAGTTATTTTTCACTAAGCAAAAAAAGATTACCCTTTTATATAAGGGCAGAAATGAACTTTAAAGAATATATAACATCTGAGCAAGAAATCAAATAAAAAAATGAAAGTATCTCTGAGAGCAAAGTATTTCCCATTTACTGTGATAGAACTTAGGAAAGAGAGGAAAACTATCTCCAGAAATGAGAAGACAGTAGCACATCTCTAGAGCTTTACACATCAACAGTATATATTTCTGTGTATTTAGTAATGGTGGAGGATGACTCGTGTAAGTAGATAATGGAAATTATTAGTTCTTAGAAGAAAAGAGTCATGAAGGAGAGAACCAAATTAGGTAGTTGGAGGAATTAAATGTGTTCATGTTTTGTTATTACCTCTGCAAAAACTAGGAGTAAAGGATCCTTGAATTCAGCTGGAACTATTAGAAATAAACTAGGGATGTCCAGGTGAATTAAAACATAACTAACCACATGGATCTGTTAGAGACTGATTCATCAATTTTATATTTTTAGTTAATAGATTAAGGCAGATTTGTCTAAATATATTGAGTTTTAAGGGAAAGTTCTATGTTTTAAAAAAAGATGATAGCCTTGTTTCTCACCTCAATTAATTAATACAGCCTTGTAAGTTTTCATGATAAGAAATTAATGATATTTTTAAACTTTATTAAACTTTCCTAGTGTCTTTTTGGGATACATTTTTTTTCCTTTGTGTTCATATTGTTTAAATGAAATTCTCTAGATTTTGTGGACTTTATATTATAAAATATTCTAAAGTAATTTAAAATATTTTCTCTCATATTTCTCATTAAACAATTAGTTTTTTTGATTTCCTTTTATTCATTGGTATATTTTATACATACATTATGATCACATTCAACATTGAGAATTTGTTCCTGTACATAACACATCTTGATTCTCATTTTTTCCCTTTCCCCTGCCCTCTCTACAATCCCTCACCCCCTAAATATGTGAGCTTTATTTCCATATTCTTTACTATCAAAGTTTTTCTTTCTCTTCTTTACTTTCTCCTACCCTTCCTTTCCCTTTTCTTTTTGCACATTTTCTTCCTATTTTACATTACCTATCATACATTTTGGCATTCATTTACACCTTCAGTTTTTCATACTAGAGAAAAGACAAGGTATTTACAATTCAGAGTATTATTTCACTTATGAGTATATCCTCAAGATACATCCATTTAAATATAAATGACTTAAATTTATCATTCTTTGTGGCTGAGTAGTACTCCATCTCGTAAAAAAACAAAATCTTAATCCAGTCTCCCCTTGAGGGTATTCGGGCTGTTTCCAAGATTTAGCTAGCACAAACTGAGCTTCTGTAAGCATGGGTGTATGTATGACACTGTGGTATGATTGTCTTAACTCTTTTGTGTATATACCTAGCAAGGGTATAGTGAGGTCAAATGAGACCTCAAGTTCTATCTCCACACTGATCTCCATAGTGGTTGTACCAGTCTACATTCCCATCAACAATGGAAAAGAGTGCCTTTATTCCCACAGTCCTGCCAGCATTTGTTGTTGGTTGTTTTTGTGATAGCAGGCATTCTTTGTGGACTGAGATGGAATCTCAGTGTGTATGTGAAGTTTCTTATGTGTTCTTTGTCATGAAAGTATCTTATTTCCCTATCAACTTGAAGGATAGTTTTTGAGATTAAATCAATGTAAGTTGGAGATTGTTTTCTTTTAGGTTAGGACTTAAAATACTTCACTCCAGGCTCTCCTTGACTTGAGTGTTTGCATTGAAAAGTCTGCTGTGATTCTGAAAGTCTGCTGTGAATCTGATGGGCCTTCCTTTGGATGTGGTTTCTTTTCTCTGTGTGCTTTCAGTATTTCATTCTTCTGTTAGGTTTCTGTAATCTTTATTTTATGAGGTGTAGATTATTTTTATTTCGCAGCTAATTGGAGTTCTATATGCCTCACTTTTCTGTATGTCAAATTCTTTTCCTTTTCCTTTGAAGTTTTCTGCCATTATATCTGTGAATAATTTTTTGATATCTTCGGCATTGTCGCCTGTTTCTTCACTGACACCAATCTTACGTTACTCATTTTTCCATTCTCCAGGAGCTGCTTCTGGTGGTCCCTTGACATTTTCCATAAATTACTCTTTTCCTGTTCAGTGGCTGCAATCCTATCTTCTCAGTCTGATATTCTGTCTTTATGTTCATTCATCCTTGTTTGCAAACTTTCATTGGCGTTTTTAGTCTCCTGGAAATCTGTTTGAAGCTGTTTAACAGGTTTGATTAAGTTCATAAGCTCAGATTCTATCATGTTCCTGAACTTTTCTTTAGTGTTCTTAATCATATCTTCTACTATGGATACTATCTGTGTTTTTATCTGAAAAATTATTTTTAATTTCCATTTTACTAGATGCTCTTTTGATACCAAGAGTCCTGGTGTTTGAGCTTCAGTTTGCTCTATTCTCATTTTTCCTGGATTCCTCTGTGGTAATGATCTTTATGTCTGGGTTTTTGTCTGTTTTTTTGTTGCTGATATTTTTGGTTTAATTCCTGGCCTGCTGTCTACAAAATGTTTAGTGCAAGTCTCTTTCTTCCCATATTTGGAACCCTTATGAGGTATCTACTTTCTGGATTGTCCTCCTTGGATCTGTAATGGCCCTTCGGAAAATTCAGTTCTGGCACACCATGGGAGCTATTTGAACAGAACAATCACATTATCATTGTTGACATAGTACAGTTGATAACATCAAAAGTATGAAACACAGCACAGGAAATGATAAGCTTTGGCATTTACTGTCCTGATGCCTTTAAACTCATGAGTAAGTTCTGTGACCATACACCAAAATTTAGAACTAACCAGAAATATGTTTATATTCAGGTCCTTCAGTATAGCAACATCACCCTTTGGGAATAAAGGGTCACCAAGGAGTTGGGGAGTAGAAAGATAGGAGAGGGAGAGATTAGAAATAGGGTTAGAGGATATATAAAGATCACACAAACTGCGGAAAACTAATAGAGGCTAGAGGACAAAAGAACAGAAGGGACAAATTCAAAACAACAGATTAATAATAGCAGGACCACTAAAAATTATTAACCCTCCTGTAATAGTACAGAAGAAAAAGAGTGGGGAAAACTGACATGCATTAATGTCTGGAAACTGATACTGACTGGAAGACAAGATAGGATGAAGGAACAAAAGAAGACGAGGGATACCCAACAGCCAGAGGCTAACAGGAGACTATTTTCCCTCTGTAAAAGTAAAAGCAAGCAGTTCAGAGAAGAAAAAAATTCCATATTGGACAAACTCAGCAACACAAGAGTAGAGAAATGAATGAAAGAGAAGTTAGAAAAAAAGAAAGAAAAAGGGGCCGGGGATTTAGCTCAGTGATTCTAGCACCTGTGGCAAACCCAAGGGCCCAGGGTTGATCCCTGGTAACCACATAACAATAATGCTGCGTGTGATGACTTAGGCCAACCAGCGATCAGTACCACATACCACAGTGCCAGGCATGGTATCTAATGTCTGTAATCCCAGCACTCGGGAAGCAGAGGCAGAAAGATGCTGTGAGTTTGTGGCTCACCTGGGCTACATAGTGAGCTCAGGGCCAGTCTGAAGTACAAAGTGAGATCCTGTCTCAGAAAAGAAAAAGAAAGAAAGAAGAACAACAACAACAGCAAAACCCCCCAAAATAAAAGAAAGCAGAAACACTACCAGAAGGGCTCTTTTTGGTGTACATCTACTCTATCCTATAGATAGTATGTGCAGTAGCATGGAAATTGGAGTTGACTAGTCACAGGGAGATAGCCATCATCTTCCATCTAGATTCTGGCTATAGTGCCTGAGTGGAGCACAATGGACTCCTGCAGGGTTGAACTCTCCAAGAGTCCAGGGTCCTGTAGATGTGACTGACTCCAATTCACCAATGACTGTAGTCCATAGGATTTATTTACTCTTCCAGTGAGTGTTTTTTTATTGTGGCAGACAGTTCAGTTTCATACCAGATACCTCTACCTGAGTCCCACCACTGCTACTTCACTTACTCTGTGGATACAGACAAGTAAATGAGGTCTCTGGGGATTCTTCCCCGTGTCCCATTCCCATGAGGGCTTAGGACCCAATTGTCAGTGTATGCAGACCAAAAGACGGAGTCTCTGCATGCTCTTCCTCCCATGCTAGTTGCATGAGAGCTCAGGGCCTGAGCACTGTGGGGAAGGTGGGCCAGCAGACTTAATAACAGCACTTATCAGCATGGGCAGAAAAGTAGATGGAGTCCTAAACAATTAGTTTATGAGGGTTAGAAGAAACAGAGTCAGTCCAAATCCATTCAGGGATTCAGGGAACATATAAGTATTTATCTGAATATAGCTTTTTAAGAAAGCTTCAAATCTGGGCCACTGATGTAGCTCAGTCAGTGGCACTGAAATAACCTGGCAATACAAGATCTTGAGTTTGATCACTGGTATGGGGGGGAATTTTTAAACACCAGTTAAAAGTTGGGACTGTGAAGAAGTACTTATGTAAGACATTACCCCTTATCGATAACCTCTAATTGGTATAAATTAAAATTTTATGTTTGATGCAACTTAATATAATGTGTGCAATATTCAGCTTTATACTTGATATACAGTAAGCAGTCTGTGAGTTCCCTTTCCTATAAATTATATTTATAATACTTTCTTCTTTTTTTTAATCTTTATTGATACATTACATACATGCATCATGATTGCTATAATACTTTCTTCTTGATAAAGTACTATTTATTCATTATTATTACTAAAGTCATTATTTTCTTAGTTTTAAAACAAAGTAAAATAATTTTTGTATACAGCAAATTTGTCATCTTTCATTCCATTGATCTCTTGGTTAGGTTTGACAGACCCATTTAACTAGCACTGCTATTCCCTTTATCCCTCCAGCTACTTACTTTCTGATGATGAAGACAACATTCATGAATAGTATTTCTGTATCATTCTTTGACCACAGATAATAAGAGACTTTATGATATTTGTGGAAATTTACTGTAATATAAAAGTTGAAATTTTAGGTAAAATTATACACAGATATAATAAGAGTTCCTTTGGTCTTAATTGGTTTTAATTGAGAATAGTCTCCCCACATTTTTTGGTTAAGTAAGATCAGGTATAGTTTCCTTTTTGTTTTGTTTTCCATTTCACTTCCATCTAATAAAAATATATTGGACAATTATTCCATGGCATACAATTTCATAGGGCTGTTTATATCTAAATTGGAGATATATTGCCTTCAATGTAGCTTAGGCTTATAGATCTGCTAACGTGGTACTCACTGATCCTGACTCCACTTCTCTCTTTCTCATCCATGGCCTATATCTTTAGCTGTTACTTCTGCCTCTGTTCTTGTTCAGGGAACATGGGGTAGCTGTGAATACTAGGGAGAATGTTTTAATTAGATTGTACCTACGGTTCCTTATGTGGGGTGTGGAAAGGAATGAGGCTGGCATCAGGAAGTCAGAGAGACTGAGGGTACAGAGGTGCAGATGAATGTTGGGTTTGATAAAGATTAGTAATATTACATATTTGTTTCTTGTGATAAATGCACATTATTTAATTTTATAAAACTGGACATAATTGCTAAAAGTTACCTTAAATGCCTTTGAAAGGCATTTAGATTGTTTATTCAATTTTCAAAAGGCAAAGGAAGTTTTTTAAATCTTTGTTGTAGTCTGTGAAATCATTAGTGTAAAATAATTTTTTCTTTCTATTTTATGTTAAATGTGATAGATTGTTTCCTATTCTTGTATTGTAAACAGTGTGTTTGTGTTTTCCATAGAGTCACAATGGCTTCAGCCTTTCGCCTTTCTCTGAAACCAAAGGTCAGTGACAACATGACTCATTTAATGGTGGATTTCTCTCAGGAAAGACAGATGCTACAAAGTTTAAAGTTTTTGCCAGGTAAATTCATGTATTATGTACATAATTTTGAATAAAAATTTGCAAAGTTTTTCTGTAATGAACATCATCAGTACATATATATTAAAGAAGGTATAGGTGATCTTTTTTCTTCATTCAACTAATGGCTAGTTAAATTTACTAATTTTTATTTTTAGAGAACTATATTTTACTGATCATAAAAATTCCATTTTAAGAATCCCATTAAGGTATTTGATTTATTGCTGCTTTGAAAGAGAGAAGCCATTGGTAGTGGTGAGTCTACACTTCCCAGATTTGAATTTTGCTGTTTACTTGCTGTGTAGTATTGAACAAGATGCTTATTTTCTACATTTTAGAAATGTAGGGTTATTCTTCTAAGATTTTTATAAGGATTAAATGAGTCAGTACTTCTAGGCATTTGTGATAGTTTCTGGTATATACTTAAAACTGAGTGAATGTTAGCTGTTCTCATTACATTTTTTTTTTAGTTTTTTACCCAATGTGTTCAACTTATGATGGGTTCAATATGATGTGACCCAATTGTCAGTTTAGTAGCATCCACTGTATTTTCCTTCATGGACCTCTGCTTAAGTATAAAAGTAACATTAAGGGAGGAAATAAACATTTTTCAGCATTTTATTTAGAATACCTGATAGTAGAAAATAGTTTCATTCACTTTGACACTTAGAATTTAAGTGACAAGAGTGTGGATTCTGTTTTAGTTTTTAATGTTTGCAATGGCTGTATCAAAATTCTTAATTCTTAATGCCAATTAATTGAGGTTTTATGTAAGTGGAACCTACAAATGTTTACTTGATGGGATAGAGACTTAAATTTCAGGATAGGAAATTCATCTTAAAATATGAAATTTCTAAGAAAGATCTCTTTTTTTTGAGACAGGGTCTTGGTTTTATAGTTCAGGCTAGCCCTGAGCTCAGCCTTAAACTTACATCAATCCTCCTGCCTCTGCCTCCCAAGTGCTGGGATTACAGATGTGAGCCACCACACCTGGGATTATGGTGTGTGGTACTGATTGCTGGTGGGTGTGAGTCTCCACACCTGGCATTATTGTATGTGGTTACCAGGGACTGAGGCCAGGCCCTTGCAATTGTAAGACAGTCGCTCAACCTCTGAGCTAAATCCCCAGCCCAGGAAGATCTTTCTTAACCCTGTATAGAAAGAAAAACAAAATATTTCATTTACTAGATACTGCTAAAATTCTATTCACTGCCATTGTGACTTTAAAACTTTACCCTTTTCATATAATTATCAGATATAAGGCATTCTTTTTTATTAGTACATGTTTGTAGTGCATGTTGATTGCAGTCACTGTGGGGAGTAGATACATGTGTGTAATGTATCTTTTATTCCCCTCCCCCTAACTTCTCTTTCCATCACTCCATCTCAAGATCACTTCATTTACCAAAGCTCTAGTTCTCTATCTCCCTAGTTCTTACAATTCCTATCTCAACAGAAGAGAAAGACTAATTTCATCAACAGAGAGCAAAGCTGTCCTTTATTGCTTATCCATTCACATATTAAACTATGTAAGAATTTTCATTGGATATTTTCTTAAGATGAAAAGAAATATATGCAAATAGAAAGAAAAAATAGTACAACCGACTGTAAAATAAAATGTAGCTGTCTGTTATAATCTTAGTTTTCTTCCCTAGTAGCTAGCAGTATTCTTAGCATTTCCTTATTTGTCCACAATCTGTGCCCACTTATGAATTGTGATATAGGCAGTAATCATGTAGCTGCTAATATTTGGCTCATTTGACCATCTAAAATGGCAATTTCTTTTGGTTAAACCTAATATCTAATCCATACCCTTTTAAAATAGAAATATTCATTTATACTCTTTAATAATTTTGACTCACCACTTAGCAGTAGTAGAGGAGTTTCTTCCAGATCACTATAAATCTCTTTGTCTTTTTGAAAGAATGAATTATAGGCATTCAGTTAGTTCTCTTTGATGAATGATGAAGTTCATGATTTTTTGTTGTTGTTGTTAGTGACAGTGCTATAATATACAAAATGATTAGATGTTTTTCAGAGATGTACCATTATGCCTTGAGGATAGACTTCTGGAAGTAGAATGTATGCTTATTTTAATTTGAGTAAAAACTTAAATTGTGAAAGAAATTTTGTAATTATACTTCCATGAAAATACTAGAATGATTGTATTCTTATATAGTTAGAAAAATTTCTCAGGTAATTTTTCTTCTTACTCTAATATGAAAAATGGATTATATGATTGTTTTAATTTTCATTTGTTTTAAAATTTGTATTTTTACTGATATATACCTGGAATGTGTAACTTTCACATTCCTTGTGAGGTGTTAGTACATGTACATAACATATCTTAATTTTTTTCTTCTTCCTCTTACCTTCGCTTTCCTTTCCCACTCCCTTCGTCTCTTGATCCTCTTTATATTTAAAAATTATTTATCTCACTCTTTTGCTCTTTATATTTTGGTGATAGTTTTGTGTCTGATTTATTTAACATAGTCTCAAGTTGCATTCATTCCCTACAAATGACTCATTTATCTTTATGAAAGGTAGTAGTCCATTAAATATAAATACCACGTTTTCTTTATCTGTTCATTTGTTGATACACATCTAAGCTGCTTCCAAGATAAGTATAAGGTATGCTATAAACATAGGTGTGCAACTATCACTGTGATATGCTACTTTTAACTCTTTGGTAAAGATATCTAGAAGGGGAATAGCTTAGTCAAATGGAATTGCTGCTTTTAGTATTTTTGATGAACCTCTGAGATGAATTCCATAGTGGTTTTATTAGATTATATTCCCTTCAATAATTTAAAAGGATCCCTTCCCCCCTGGAACCTAGCCTGAATTTATTATTATTTGATTTTTGATCATGGCCATTCCTACTGGGATAAGGTTAAAAATCTCAGGATTATTTTAATTTGCATTTCTCTAATGGCTATTGATTTTGAGCATTTCCTCATGTATTGATCATTAGTACTTCTGTGAAGTATTTGTTCATTTCACTTGCCCATTTCTTTTTTTTTTTCACTTTCCCAGTTCTTTATTTAGGGAGGGATCTAATTTATTTTTTTTATTATCATTATTATTATTAGTTTTTGGAGACAGGGTCTCACATTGTAGTACAGGCTGGCCCTGAACTCAATATGTAGCGCAGACAAGCCTCAAACTCACAGCAGTCCTATCTCTGCCTCCCAAGTGCAGGGATTACAGGCATGAGCCATCATGCTCTGCACTGTGGTTTTTGGTACCAGGGATGGAACTAGGGACCTTGTGCGTATCAGGGAAATTCTGGAACCACTGAGCTAAATCCCCAGCCGTAAAATTCTTAATTGGTTCTATAGTTAGCTCTCTGAAAAAGAGCTACCAAAATTTTTTTGATTTCTGGAAGTTGTCTCTTCTCTCGGTTGATTATTTCACTGTGCAGAAACTTTTTTTTTTTAATTGAAATATTTATTGGTGCATTACATATACACATCATGCTTGCATTTAAGAATGAGAATTTGTACCAGTATATGAAAGATGTAAATGAGTTCTAGAATGTATGTTATATATTGTGAAATAGAAGCTTTTTAATTTGATATGATCTCATTTATTGGTTTTTGGAGCCATTTCTTTTTTAAAAATCAAGTTTATTGGTACAATTTACATAATACATAATGATCACATTCATCATAGGGAATCTGTACCTATACATGCTATATCTTAATTCTTTTTTTTCCTATTCCTCTGTGGTCCCTGCAGCCCTTCTCTCCCTCCTTATTTATAAAAATTCTGCTTTCATTTTATCCTTATTTTCTTGAATTTTTTATTTTCCCTTCCTTCCTCTCTCTTTCCTACCTAGTTGCCGTTCCCATTTGAACATTTATTCCTGTTTCATGATATCTATTGTACATTTTAGTCCATATATTCACTTACAGTTTCTCATGCCCAAGAGACAGTCCAATATGTATACACATGTCCAATTTATCTCACTTAAGAGTATGGTCTCAAGGTACATCCAGTGACCAAGAAATGTCTCTAAGTTTATCTTTCTTTGTGACTCCATTGTATGAAAGAAAAACCCCATTTTGGCTATTTCCAAGATTTAGCTATCATAAACTCTACTGCATATATGATGTGGTATGATGCTTTCACTTCTTTTGGAAAGATAACAGAAAGGAATAGCTGGATCAAATGGACTGTCTAGTCCTAGTTTTTGCTTTTTGGTTTTTTTGTTTGTTTGTTTGTTTGTTTTGTTTTGTTTTTTTGAGACAGTCTCGCTTTGTAGTTCAGGCTGGCCCTGAACTCAGCCTCAAACTCACATCACAGCAATCCTCCTGCCTCTGCCTCCTGAGTGCTGGGATGACAGGCGTGAGCCACCACGCCCGGCACTGTGGTATGTGGTACTGGTTGCTGCTGGGTGTGAGTCTCCACGCCCAGTATTGCATGTGGTTACCTGGGATCGAACCCGGGTCCTTGTGCTTGCAAGACAGGTGCCGGAGCCACTGAGCTTAATCCTCAGCCCTAGTCCTAGTTTTTTAATGAAATTCCACACTGATTTACACAGTGTTTGCACCAATCTATACTCTACCAATAGTGGAGAAGTGTTCCGTTTTTCCTAAGGCCCTGCGATTTTTTTATTAGTTGATTTCTTGATAGTAGTCCTTCATTCTGGAGTCATGCAGAATCTGTTATTTTTATTTGCATCTCTTGAATTACCAGTGATGTTGAACATTTGTTCATATATTTATTTGCTGCTAATAATTCTGCATCTGAAAAGTATATATGTACCTCAGGTGCTCATTTTTTGATTGTGGATTTAAATTTGAAGGATTTGATTTTGTTTTTTAGTTTTTTTTTTTTAGTATATTCTACATATTTGTCCTTTGAGGAGAAGCTGGTAAATTTTTCTTTCCTACTCTATTGGTTGCCTCCTCGCTTTGTTGGTGATTTGTTTTGCTGTACAAAAGTTTTTTAAAGCTCCTGCACAGCAAGAGAAACCACAAGTAGAGCGAAAAGACAACCTACAGTATGGGGGAAAAATTACTAGCTGTTTCTTAAAAGGCTGCTATCTAGAATATATAAGGAGCTTTAAAAAATCAGTCCTCCCCCAATTAAAAAACCCAGTTCAAAAATGGGAATCTGAAATGAACAGATATTTTTTGGATAAAGGAGTAAAAGAAGCTAAGAAGCATGTGAAGAAATGTCCATTATGTCTAGTATCATTCAAGAGGTACAGATCAAAACAACGCTGAGATTTCATCTCACTTCACAACAAATGCCTGCTATCACAAAATCAACCAACAAGAAGTGTTGGTGAGGCTATGAGGAGAAAGGAACCCTTCTCCACTGCTGATGAGAATGTAGACTGGTACAACCACTATGGAGATTTATGTGGAGATTCCTTACAAAACTAAGACTCGAGGTCCTATTTGACCTGGCTCTTCTCCTGCTGGGTATATATACAAAATAATTAAAAGAATCATACCAGAGTGATGTATGTGCACCCACATTTATAGCATCTCAGTTTGTGATAGCTAAATCTTGGAAATAGCCTAAGTGGTCATTAGTAGGAGACCGAATAAAGAAGATGTGTTTTTGTTTTTATGAAATGAAGTATTATTACCCAGTCATAAAGAATGATAAGTTTATACTCAAATAGTTTTACCATGTGGCCATACTCATAAGTGAAATAAGTAGGACACTGATGTATAAATACTGTTTCATTTCTGTGGTATGAGAAATCAAAGGTGTAAATGAGTTCTAAAATGTATGATAGATATTGTGAAATAGGAAGAAAATGTTCAAAAGAAAAAGGGAAAGGGAGAGTAGGGGTAAGTAAAGAAGGGAAAGAAAAAATTTTATAGTAAAAAAAGGACACCAAGCTTATGTATATAGGGATGAGAGTTGTAGGGAGAGCAGGGGAAAGGGAAAAAATGAAATCAAGATGTGTCATGTACTGATACAAACTCTCGATTTTGAACGTGATTATAATTGTATATAACATATATCAATAAAATCAACTTTAAGAAAGCTTTTTAGTAAGATGAGATCCTAGTTGGTTCTTTATAATATTTCCTGTGTGATTGGGGTTTTGTTCAAAAGTCCTTGCCTTCACCTATGTCTTCCAAGAGTTCAGAAGACTTAGTGTTTCTGTTTTAATATTTAGATCTTTAGCCCATTTTTATTTTAGTTTCATGCACGGTGAGAGACATAGGTCTAGTTTTAGTTTTCAACATGTGGAAAGCCAGTTTTTCTAGTACCATTTATTAAAGAGACTATCATTCTTTTAGTGAAAGTGTTTGGCCCCCTTTTCAAAGATAAGGAGTTGTTTTTGCATGTTCTAGTCTGTTCTGATGATCCTCAGGTTGGTTTTCTTTTGTTTTTCTTTTTTGCTAGTACTGTTTTTTTTTTTTTTAATCACAGTAGCTCTGTAGTGTAATTTCAAGTCTGGGACTGTGACATTCCCTTCCTTGTTTTTGTTGCCCAGAATTCTTTTGCTATTCTAGGTCTTCTGGTTCCAGATGAATTTTAGGAATGCTTTTTCTAATTCTGGGATGTATACTATTGGTATTTTAATTGAGATTGCATGAAGTCTGTATAATAATTCTGGAAACAAGGCTGTTTTCACTGTTTTGGTCCTTCCTACTCAAGAGCAAGAGATGTCTTTCCATTTTTTGGCTTCCTTTTCAGTATTTTTTTCAGAATGCTGTAGTTTTCAATGTAAAGCTCTTTTACTTCCTTTGTTAGATTGATTCCTATATATTTCATTTTTAAAATGCTACTGTGAAAGGTGTAGTTTCCCTAATTTCTTTCTCAGTGATCAGTGTGATTGACACAGATTAAAAAAAAAAATAGAGGAACATAATGGAATCCCAGCATAGAAAACAAATGAAATCCAATAAACAGATTCAAATGGAAATTCAACAGATTAAAAACTGCATTGAAAGCTAATATAGTAGAGCTAGTGAATTCAAAAACAGAATTTCAGACAGAGAAGACAGGTTGCAGTTAGTAACCAGGAAAGGAAAGATTTCTTAAAAATAGTCAGGGACCATGAGAAATGAAGACCAACATAAGTTTAAAGACCCAATTAAAAAATGGGCATTTGAGGGCCGGGGAGTTAGCTCAGTGGTTCCGGCGCCTGTCTCACAAGCTCAAGGACCCGGGTTCGATTCTCCGGTAACCACATAACAATACTGGGTGTGGAGACTCACACCCAGCAGCAACCAGTACCACATACCACAGTGCCGGGCGTGGTGGCTCACGCCTGTAATCCCAGCACTCGGGAGGCAGAGGCAGGAGGATTGTGCTGTGAGTTTGAGGCTGAGCTCAGGGCCAGCCTGAACCACAAAGTGAGACCCTGTCTCCAAAAAAAAAAAAAAAAAAAAAAATGGGCATTTGAAATGAACAGACACTTTTCAGAGGAAGATGTAAAAGCAGCTAAGAAGCATATGAAGAAATGTTCAACATACTAGTCATTCAAGAATTATGGATGAAAACAACACTGAAATATCATCTCACTCCACAAGGAATGGCTGCTATCTCAGAATTAGTCTGCAGTACATGCTGGTGAAGCTGTGGGGCAAAAGGAGCCCTCCTCCACTGTTGGTAGGAATGTAGACTGGTGCAGCCATTATGGAGAGCAATGTGGAGATTCCTCAAAAAACTTGGATTAGAGATCCCATTTGACCCTACTATTTCCCTGCTAGGAATATACACGAAGAAATTATAAGATTCATGTCACAGCGACATTTGTGGACCCATGTTCATAGAAGCTCAGTTTGTGATAGCTAAATCTTGGAAACAACCCAAATGCCCATCTGTGGGGAACTACAGATGACTTACTTTGACTTATGATATACTTACTTGGACTTATGGATGTCTGCCCTGTCTTGTGGGATTTTAATCTACAAGGTTTACTGTACTAGGATTATTGGCTTTAAGACTCACTGGGGTTTATTGGGATTGAGTATGTCTGCCCTGCCCTATGCCCTGCCCTTGTAGTCTTCAACTACAAGGATTATTATGGGACCACAGTGTCTTATGCATGTTAGGATTATGGATTAAAGGCTTGGTACTAAATAGAAGTGGGACCAGCTCAGGTTATAGGCTTTTCCACTCCCCCTTCTGCTGCTACAGTATTTGGCTGCTGCTGCTCAGAGTAGCAAGAGTTGAGCTTGGACTCAGCCTTTTTCTCAAGGTTCCAATGTTGTTTATTGGTTGTTAATCCTTTTGCTATGGGACTCATGGGGGATTGGAGTTTGCCACAAGGGTTCTGACTGCATCCTCTTCCCTGGACTCCCATACCCATCAGCTGGACACTGGATAAAGAAGATGTGGTTCTTTCATAGAATGGAGTATTACTCTGCCATAAAGAGTGATATGTTTGAATCATTTATAGTCAGATGGACATACCTTAAGCACATTCTCATAAGAGAAATAAATAGGTCACAGATGTGTAAATACTGTATCTTTTCTATGGTATGAGAAACTAAAGATGTAAATGAGTTGTAGTATATATGATAGATCTGTAAAATAGAAAATATTTAAATGGTAAAGGAGGGTATGGGTTTATAAATACTGTGGGGGAAAAAAGGAAACAAAGCTTATGTACATAGAGGGTGAAGGCTGGGCAGGGAAATGCAAAAAAATGAGAAGTCGTGTCATAGTACTGATACAAATTTTGAATGTTGATTGTGATCATGATGTGTATATAAAATATACCAATAAAATCAATTATTTAAAAAAATTTTAAAAGAACTTCCCAAGAAGGAATAAAGAATTTAATGTGCAGATAAGTGAAGCATGTAGGACATCAGCTAGCCATGATGTAAAAACAAACAAATCAAAAAACCTCACACTTAGTCATATAATAGGCAAGACACCAGAAACACCACAGAATGATATATTGAAAGCAGATAATAAAAAGAAGCAAATCATATACAAAGAAAAACCCATCAGAATCATAACAGACTTTTCAACACAAACCCGGAAGTCAAGGAGAGAATAAAGTATCTTAATCCCTAACAGAAAAGAACCTCCTGCCTAGATTTGGTGCATCCTCCTAAGCAGTCAAAATCAATGGGGAAATAAGATACTTACATGACAGAGAACACCCGAGAAAATTCATGAATATCAAAGCAACACTTCAAAAATTCTAAACAGTATCCTAGAAAAAGAATGAGAGTCACAACTCAGAGTGGTTGTGTACAAGCCTAGAGAATGACAGTAGCTAAATTTGAGAAATCAAGCAATTGGATATGAGAAGCAGGAGAAAAAAAACAAGATGGTAGTTCTTGAGGAGTAAAAAAGAAATGAATAGTGTTAAAGATCATTTACAGGAAACAACAAACAAGAGAATGAAAAGATAAACAGTGAGGAAAATAAAGGAAATGAAAGATAAGGAAGAGGGAAAAATACTGAATGAGAAAAAGGAGTGAAAAGATACTAAAAGGGAAATGAGGAAGAAAACCCCCAAATCATTTTAAAAAACTGATGAAGACAAGATTAAAGTAACAAGGTAGAAAAATCAAGAGACAATACCTTTGTTTTTGAATGAGTGGTTTCTTTCAGTAGCATTGGGATACAGTCAATCATGATTTTCTTACCATAGCTTTAAGGCCGAGGGTTTTTGAATGCCCTCCCTGCATCAGAACGCCCTCCATCTGCTCAACCCAGACTGTGGTTCCATTGGTAGATGGGAAATGCAAAAAACCCTCTGGTCTCTGCTGGATGTAGACTGTGGGGCAGGGCTTAAAGTAGATTCTTGGACTTGTTGACAATTACTGTTTTAGCTGTTCTTTTCTCCCCCAGGGAATTGTCCTTGACCAAAATTAGTCTGACTGGTTATTCTTCGCCTCTGCTGTCCTATGCCAAGGAGAAGCAAAATGTAGAGCCAGCTTGGAGTTGGTGGATAGTCCAGTGTGTGGGGGGAGATGCTGTCCTACAGGAGATCTGTTTGCACACACAGAGGGGGTGTTACTGTGCATCTGGTACTAGTCTGCTTGATCGTATGGAAGAAATGTGCAAGTCCAGGGCCAGCCTGCTTGCTGACGTCTGGAGAGGGCTGCTGCATATCTGCCGCAAGCTGAATTGCTTGCCAAATATATCTTTTATGGAAAAGAAGTTGATTAATGTTTATGTATGTTAAATGTGGCTTATTCAGTTTTATTTTAATGAATTTTAGAACCCTTGGGAGGAACATTTAAAAACATTCAAATATCTTAAGGGGTGGAAAACTCAGTTTGTTTAATGCTGAGAAATTACAACCATTCTATAACGTTTTTCCCCATGTGCCTTTATTCACACTATAATAAACAGGAAAGAAGCCTTCCAAGCGGGGCCCACATATCTAGTCAGAGCCCAAATAGGACAGTCTGAGAATCTAGAATTCAAGTTCCTGTTTGGTTGCAGCCTGTGTTCATTTTAAATGTCCACTTCTGACTTGCTTGAAAATTGGAAAGTTACTCATTGTTTGTTAGTACATGCCCTTAATAACCAGGTTTTAAAATTTTAATGGCTATGTAGACATACATACTGATCGGATACAATGTGCTATTCTGATACCTCAAACGTTCATCATTGTTGAAAACATTCAAAATCTCGTTTTTCTGAAATATATAATAAATTTTTACTGTAGTCACTCCTGTGCCATAGAACATCAGAACTTATTCCTCCTAACTTTATTTTTACATTTGATAATGAACTCTATTCCATCTTCTCCCTGAAAAGTGTTAAAAGTAAAAATTAATCTTGAATTATTTTATTCAAAGCATTTAATAGTGAGTCATTACTGATCAGTTTATACTCCATAGCTGTTTTATTTAACAGATTAAAACTGTAATGTGTTGAGAAGTATGAAGTAATTTTTTATTATTCTTTGCATGTTTAGGATTTTTTTTTTTGGTATAATTGTAATAAACTTTTAATATACTTATGAAAAAGACTTGAGGGGCCGGGGAGTTAGCTCAGTGGTTCCGGCACCTGTCCTGAAAGCGCAAGGACCCAGGTTCGATCCCCCGGTTAACCACATACCATACTGGGTGTGGAGACTCACGCCCAGCAGAGCAGTCAGCACCACATACCACAGTGCCGGGCATGGTGGCTCACGTCTGTAATCCCAGCACTCGGGAGGCAGAGCCAGGAGGATTGCTGTGATGTGAGTTTGAGGCTGAGCTCAGGGCCAGCCTGAACCACAAACCGAGACCCTGTCTCAAAAAGACCTAAAAAAAAGAAAAAGACATGAAACATAAATTCCTCATGATCTAGCAGTAAAATGTACTTTTTCTTTTTCAGACAGGGTTTCGCTTTGTAGTTCAGGCTGGTCTGAACTCAGTCTTGAACTCAGCAATTCTCCTGTCTCTGCCTGCCCAGTGCTGGGATTACAGGAGTGAGCCACCACACCCGGCACTGTGGTATGTGGTGCTGATTGCTGGTGGGTGTGAGTCACCACACCTGGCATTGTTGTATGTGGTTCCTAGGGATTGAATTTGGCCCTTGCACTTGGGAGGAAGGCTCTGGAACCACTGAGCTAAATCCCTGGTCCAGTAAAATGTACTTTTAACAATTATTTTGCATTTATAGGGTATCCTTTCTTTTAAACTGATTCATTTTTAATAGTTTGAAATCAGCATGAAAAAGCAAAGTTGGAATGACAAACATAGATATTTGACTAATGCTGCTGTTAGGCTCAAACGGAGCCTTCTGGGAGACGCACCCCAGAGAGACTCGCAGTCAAGATGTGGATGCAACAGCAAGAGGTTTATTCTAGGGCCAGCGCGCTGGGACCGTCCTAACACGCAGGAAAGGACGGCCACGAGGGGTGAAGCAACGCAGCTTTTATACATGAATTCGCAGGGTTAGGGCGAAGTGGCTGTGGCTCATTGGTCCTGGGGGTAGATTTTTGAATTTACTGGTTGGGCCAGGTGGCCTGACCTTTTTGGCGGGCTCATGCCTCTGGAAATCCCCTATCTTGTTTGTCATCTGTCTTAAGGGAAGGGCGGTCTTTTACGGGGAAACAGGAACTTTAAGAAACCGGAACTTGGGCCTACTCTTTTCTTTGGACTAGGTGAAGCCTGTTCTAGATTTCTGCCTTATATCTGTTGGCCTTACACTGCAATGAATGAGAAATGAGTCCCTCTTCTTCTTTTTACCCTCTCTGCAGTTCCCAAAGCTCCAGAGATAGATCCAATAGAATGTTTGGTGGCTGACAACTCCGTAACAGTAGGTTGGAGAATGCCAGAAGAAGATAATAAGATTGACCATTACATACTTGAATACAGGAAAACTAATTTTGATGGACTTCCACGTGTGAAGGATGAGCGATGTTGGGAGATAATTGATAATATTAAGGGTACTGAATATACTTTATCAGGTAAAATAATAGTATTAAGGAAATATTTGCTACTTTATAAAATTTTAAGTTTGTAGTTAACCTATTTTAGATATTTATTATGAGAGACTTTTTCTTAAAATATCCAGAAACTTTTTGTTTGAGTTATTTAAGGACATTTGCAACCTGGTGCAATAACTATGTATAAAATAAATATAAAGAGGTATTCTGCAAACTATTTGAGTAAAATTTAATTTCTGTCTTGGTTTTTAGACTAAGAATCTATTTGTAGCTATAATCAACATACTGTATTTCCCTGGTACTGTAAAAATTAGCTTTACTGGTTTGTTTTTTTTTGTTTGAGACAGGGTCTCACTTTTTGTAGTTCAGGCTGGCCCTGAGCTCAGCCTCAAACTCACATCACAGCAATCCTCCTGTCTCTGTCTCCCGAGTGCTGGGATTACAGGCATGAATCACCACGCCCGGCACTGTGGTGTATGGTACTGATTGCTGCTGGGCGTGAGTCCCCACACCCAGTATTGTTATATGGTTACCAAGGATCGAACCCGGGTCCCCGCGCTTGCAAGACAGGCGCCGGAACCACTGAGCTATATCCCTGGCCCTAGTTTTACTGTTTTAAAATTATCTTCATGTTAATACATGAGCTATGATGTGGTATTAGCAATTTTTGTGTTGGTCTTTTAAAAGCTTTTTAAAATTTCTGTACAGTGAGGACTTTGCATATTTCATATGGACAAATAATTGCTTAAAATCTCTATTGCTGGGCCAGGGATATAGCTCAGTGGTTCCGGCGTCTTGCAAGTGCAAGGGCCCAGGTTTGATCCCCGGTAACCACATACAATACTGGGCGTGGAGACTCACGCCAGCAGCAATCAGTACCACATACCACAGTGCCGGGCGTGGTGGTTCACACCTGTAATCCCAGCACTCGGGAGGCAGAGGCAAGAGGATTGCTATGATGTGAGTTTGAGGCTGAGCTCAGGGCCAGCCTGAACTACAAAGCAAGACCTTGTCTCAAAAAAAAAAAAACTCCACTGCTTGTACTACATAGCCATAACATTTGACTTTACTTTTTTTGAGTACTACCGTTTGTCGAGGCTGGAATTATATACATTATGTATAGTATATCTCATTTAAGCAGTATCATACATCTCATTTATTCTTTTTTTTTTAATCTTTATTGGTACATTAAATATACACATCATGATTGCACTCCATAATGGGGATTTGTACCAGTATAAGACACAACTTAATTCTCATTTTTTCCCATAGCCCTACCCACCCTACCACCCCCCCATATACATAAAATTTGTTTCCTTACTTTTTTGTTACAATCTCAACATTTTTCCCCTTCACCCTATTTTACATTGAGCATTTTCTATTTCACAATATATAACATACAATGCTAGGACTCATTTACATCTTTATTTTCTCATTCATTTATTCTTTATAATTATGAAGTTGGGTTTTTTTCCGTTTCTGTATTATGGATAGAAAACTGAAGATCAATCAAGTTGTTGAAAATCTAGATATTTTCGGGCCAGGGATTTGACTCAAGTGGTACTGTGCCGTCATTGGAAGCACAAGGGTCTGAGTTTGATCCCAGGTACCACCAAAAAGAGAAAAAGAAAAAAAAAAATCTGGATTTTTAGCTGAGATTTCAATATAGACATAATTTCACAGTTTTTGTTAATTTCTGTGCTTCACTTTCTGTTTAATTTCATGTTTCAGTTAAAAGCTAGTGTTTTTTAGGGTGTCTTATTTCCAGAAGTTGAATATGTTAGTATAAATTGTAACTTCTGTCTTTGAATGGAATACTACTTTTAAAGAGGCCCTGAAAAGGCTACCTTTTATTACTAGGTTAAAAAATTTATTGAATTATAAAATTATTTCTTTTAAAAGGCAAATCATTATTCCTTTTATTTCAAGTAGTGTTATCCTTTCACCATAAACTCATACCTTTTCTGAATAAAGAACTTCCAAGGAGGAAAAACCTATCCATTGAAGATTCACACTCATGCTTGTAGCTTCCTTTGAAAACTGTGTGCCTGAAAACCGTTTCATTTTGCAGGTTTAAAATTTGATTCAAAGTACATGAATTTCAGAGTGCGAGCCTGTAACAAAGCTGCGGCTGGAGAGTATTCTGATCCAGTGACTTTAGAGACCAAAGGTAAGACCAGTAGCAATTGATACAGCATAAAACTGAACTTAACATCTGAGGTTATTTAAGACTTTCTGATAGAGAGCATTCCAAGTGTGGTTGAATTCCTTCTTCACCTCGTCTACCAGCTCCAGCTTACTTAGTAAGGCAGGCACCGGAACCACTGAGCTAAATCCCCAGCCTCGCTTACTTCTGGATTTCCTAATAATAGGAATTATAAGGCAGGGAAAACAGAACTATAGTAGTAGTTTTCATGAGTTTCTCTTTATGGATATGGGTACAGTAGTCAGTAGTGTTATACTTTCTGCTGAGTTGTTTAGCTTATTAATTTTGATCTAAAGTAAATACAAGTATTGGTGAGATTTTCTTAGCGATTTCCCAAAGGGTGGATTATGAATCAATAACACAGGTACATATGTTCAGTGTACCTCAGGTCCTTTCCTTTTCTGACTCTATTGTAGTTATCTCTGTGTAACTTATTAATGTGTACATGACATCCTCACAGTTCATTTGATCATTAAAAACATTTTGAGAGAGCAGTAGTCTAGATATTATTGATACTCATGTTGTAAATGAAGTTGAAACATGTTGAGTTGTGCACAATCTCTAGATGTAGCTTGGAAAGTTGTAAAGTTCTTTTTCTGTATCATCTCTTACTATGGCCTGAAACCCATGTTCTTTCTAGTCTGAGAGAAATTTGGATTTAGTGAAGACTCTTACAGTAACATTGGAACACAGATTTTCTAGGTGTTCAGAGTTTGAAGGTCATAATGCTAGGTATCTTCCCACTTGTGAGTCAGTTACTGACTGGGTTTGCTTCCAGCATCAGACTGCACGTTGTTGTAGGTATTTGGGAATTGAAGCATTGCACTGATCTGTAGTTCAGATAACATCTGTACAGGGTTGGATGCCAGAAATTTTACTATATGTGTTGCCAAGCAATCAGTGAATGCCAGAAATTTCATATGATTTGGAGGAATACATAAAAAATACATTTGAAGAAAGTAAAGCATGAAATATTTTTTAAATTTCTTCTGTTATTTTTCTTTACCCTTTATATTTAATGACCAAATATGTGGTGAATTGTAAATTTGGGAAAATGAGTAACTGGCTATAGTCTCCCTGAAACTGAGTTGGCTGTTCCTGTTAAGCAGTATCTGAATCTTAATAGTCAAACTCTTGAGATTGCAATTGGTAGAAAGACTATCTTAATTCTACTGCTTTCGAACATTTCTCACTGAATCAACACCTTAAGGATGGTACTAGACTGAAACCCAACCCTGACACTCACTAAACAGTCTTCTAATCTTCAGGGAATCCCAGGATAAAATTTATCTCTCAACTGTCTATGGATTGTGGGTTTTCTGAGACTATTACATAGCACTGATTTGGCTACTAATGAGAAAAAGAGGTCCTTAGGGGAAAAGTCCTTGTTTTAAAAGAATGACATGTTAAGCAACTGTTTAGTATTCTATTTGAACATCCAGGCAAAATAAATATATGTACAGAAAATAGAGGGAAAGGAAAAGAGTTGGAGATTAAACAATTGAGGTCTATCAGAAATGACCATTTCTAGTGCTTGATGTGGAAAACCGTGAACACAGTTCATTTTTATCCCTTCAGTGTACATAGTATTGTTTTTTCTGGCGTGAAGATTATCAGAAGTACTAAGTATTATAAGTTCTTATGAAAAACTTTTTAAGGTTTATTACCTTTTACTTCCTTGTAAAAAAAATAATATTACATTAGTAACTAACAAAATTACCCTCCACCTCAAATAATAGTGGCTAAGACATAGTTTTACAGTATCATGGAAGTAGCCACAAACAAATTAAACATGAAACATTTGCTTTCTGATTTCTAGTGTCTTGTTTTCATAGAAATAAATGTGTGGAGACTAGTATTTGGTTATAATACAAGGCTTATATGAGAAACAAGACCTCACTTTTGAGGTGGTTTTAAGTTTTTCTTTCTCTGTTTAACTGTATAGTGTGATCTCTTACCTTAGTCTGTGTGTACTTCCAGAGGTATACTATAGGTGGTAGCATCCATAAAACAGAGATTTTTTAAAAAGGATCTTTTAAAAGATCCTTACATCTTGAATGTAAACCTATGCTTTTTTATTTAAATGTTGTGGTATTTGATAAGTCTGGCCACAGGTGGTTTGTGGATTGTACCTTTTCTTGCTGTCTTGGACTCCATATTGCCTTCTTTTCATGATACAAACATGAGGGAACAGCCTTAGTACATATACTATTTCTTCCTTCAACCTTGGGATTTTAACAAGTAGTTGAGAATTGATAGACTGACTCCTAGAGTAAAAGCTAGTTTTTCTTTCTTTCAAAAATGTAGATACTCTCACATATGTTACCTAATAGCTTGAGTACAAATATTAGCTGTTTTCTTAAAGCAATTGCTTTTGAAAATGCAAGTTGCTGGTATCAGTCCTAACATAGTAGCTTGCCTATTGAGGAATTCTAATTCCATTTTTACCCAATTATTATATGCATTATTCTTTCTTTCTCTAGGTTCATTTCTGTTTAAATGCAGATTTTAAAAGTTATTAACTTCCTTAAATAGCACGACATTTACTAGAAATTATGTGGTCAGTAGATTTGTATTCAGAATGTTATTTTATAAGCAAAGACAGCAGTGACTATGATATATGGTTGAAGTGGAAGTTTTCTTTAGAGGAGAAGATAAAAGGATCTTTGATTCAAAGATTCCTGAGGCTGTGCTTGTTTTCTTGTTTTATGATGTATGGACAGACACACTAAAACTAGCTGAATCAAGTAATATTTCTTTATATGAAATGGAGTATTTTAAAAGTATATTCTTTGAATTATTATTTGAAATTTGAACTTCTAGAGAGAAACATAACCATCAGAAACAGATCAATTGGTAATTGTACAAAAGATGATACTTGTAAGATAGAGATTATGCGAATTGCATTTTAAAATAGAAAAAAATAGATACATGGCTGCATCGCACAGCCATGAATCAGTACATTTTAATGATTTACCTTCAGTTCCCACAGAAGTAAGCAAATATTTGCTATACTAATTTCATAAATTAGTGGTTCTCGGTCTGTGATAATAGTTTGCCCAAGCATTGTTTTCACTTTTTTGTTTTATTTTCATCTAAATGACCTTTTCCCCCTTTTACCTTTTGCCATGTAAACATTTGTTAGCTGAATCAGTTCCCTTGCTCATATAATCATGGCTTCAATTTCTTCATGCTCATCTTAATTTGACACTAATGTGTTTAAGGATAAAATTGTTAAGTATTGGAACATCAGAGAAAATAAGTATGTGCCACATTTTTTCCAGTATAATTTCCTACATTATATTACCTTTTCTTTTTCCTTAATTCTACCACTTCTTTCTATTCCTTGAAAATAGTCAGGTGATAACTGACAATTGTAATAGAAAATTGAGATTACTGTGTACTAATGGAGATTTCAGTAAAAGAAATAGAAATACCTGTGGCTGTACCAGTGCAGTCTGTTTGGCTAGAGAATAGGATATATAAAGAATGAGAAATAAAGTTGAAATTGTAAATTAAGGACTAATCATGGGACCTTATTTTTGACAATTAGGAGTTTGAAGTTTATTCCTTGTACTGTATACAGTGTTGAGTCATTGGGGTAGGACAGTGCATTAAATGTGCTCCTGAAAGTGGAAGTATGATTGTTACATCTAGAGAATATTTTCTTGGACAGCACTTAACTTCAGTTTGGATAACTCCTCATCCCATCTGAATCTGAAAGTTGAAGATACTTGTGTAGAGTGGGATCCTACTGGAGGAAAAGGTCAAGAAAGCAAAATGAAAGGAAAAGAGAACAAGGGGAGGTAAGCTAATCCCGTGTACCTGCTTATACATTGATCCTAGTGCCAGTAACCTACACGGACATTCCTATTCTGCATGTGGACAAGTGTTTATATATTGATTCTTACTTGACAATAACATTAAAATTCTTACAGAATAAACCAATATGACTTACGATGTTAGGAACTCCAAAGTAAATACTGTAATATCATCTGTCTTGAATTTGTCTTAACATTTTTCATTTGTTGTCTGGTTTCTTTCTTAAAGCACTTACACATTTTTCAGTATTCTGCTTCTTTAAACTTATATTACAGAAACTTGAATTCTTTGGAGAATAGTTCTTAGAATAATTTCTGAATACTAAACTTGAAGGTCTGCACTATACAACAAATGTTAGCATTTAGAACCCAAGTCTTGCCCCTAGTACTGTGAACCCCACAGGGAGTTTTTTATTGTCATACCTCATCTAGATAACCTCCCAGTGTGGGAATGCCTTTCTTATTCTCTTTTAATAGAGAAATTTTTTCTCAAGTTGAAAGTAAATCTCTTTGTGGATTCCAACAGTGAATAAAAGATCCTGAGAAACTTTTATCTAATTTTACTGTGAGGTTTTAAATTTGAGTTGTGAATCAGTCTCTTAACAGTTGCCTATTTTTGTCTGACAGTTTCCATGTTACTTCACTGAAGAAACATACAAGGTGATGATCTGTGTCTGTCTAGTTCTAGGACTTAGTATATCTAGTGTGGCTGAATAACTTTTTAACCAATAAGCAGAAACCACTGCAGCAGCCTTTGTACGCTAAAATAGTGTTTCTTATAGACCATCTGTATTGGGAGCTTGCATTTTGGATTTACAGCATTAAAATGCGCTGCATATTATTTGGATTATATTATTTATAATAACAAAATAATCTGTGCTTTAAAGTCTTTCGTGAGTTACTTTTCCTCATTTGATTTTCCTTGCTTTTACTGACCTTTCGCATCTTTTTATACTGTATTCAGTATATCTAACATTATAGCTTTGCCTTTATTTGTATTTGACATGGGGCAGATAGGAAGTGTTCTGTGTTTTGTAATCATGTAGTTTCAAAAGCATCAAAATTAAAAACTAAAGATCATTGCTGAAATTTTTAGGACAGTACCAATTATTCAAATTGCATGAGTAATGATGTACTTATTTAGACACCACATATCTTTACAACAAACCAGAATGTGCTCTCATTTCAAAACTACTTTTATCTCGTCTTTTCAGTTTATTTTGCTCATTATTAGAAAAAGTGATTTTTCCAAGTGTTATAAATTGTAAAATGCTGTTGGATTTATTAGTCTGAATTTTCATTTGCTTACTTGGAAATTTTTAGACTTTATTTAGCATTGTAGGTTATATTATTTTTTTTCCATTGCTTCTCTTGAATGATTTTTTATTTAGGCTGCATCTAGTATGTTATACAAATTGAGTATCCCTTGTCCAAAATGCTTAACACCCAATTTAGGTTTGATATTTTTGGAATTTGGAATATTTGCAAATATATAATGATCTTTGGGTTTCTACCCAAAACTCAACAGAAAATTCATTTATATTTCATCTATACCTTATGCACACAGGCTGAGGATGACTTTATAAATATTTTTAGTGAACATGTTTGACTTAGGCGAGATATGGAATTTTTCACTTGTGGCATCCTGTCAGTACTCAAAGGTTTCCAGTGGAATATTTCAGATTTTTGGATTAGGGCTGCTTAACCCATATAATTTACTTACCTTTCATAAATATTTATTTACTGTTGAGTGTTGTAGGGTTTATACACACATACATACATACGTTTTGCATATATATGCAAAATAGACATAAATGTGTCAGAGGAAGAAAGAGGAAGGGAAGGGAAAGGACCAACTCAGAGCTGCCAGTGTGATGATGATCAGTTGGGACAGTGAGCTAAATTGAAAGTGGCAGTCTAAGCTTTGCTGCTTTACTGTGATAGGATAAACACAAGGCCACAGAGGCAAGCTGTGTGTTGAGCCAGTCACAAGGATCACAGGTGGAGGATCTTCTCACTGTTAGGAAGCCCCAGACAAAAGGTTCCTACTGTCTTATGGACCAGAAGACTGAAAAAGACTAGGAGAGAAGAGGGTTGCAATTGGAAAAAGTGCTAAGACGGAATGGAAAGTGGTGTCTTCAGATCTCCTCCACCCTTAAGAAAGTACCCCTAGAGGCACTAAATGGTGTCTTGCTATAGGGCCTCTCTCCTGTGAGTGAGTCTGAACACAGATGACTAGCATGGGAATGTTGAAGTGGCCGCAAGCGTGCCAGGGAGAGTGTGGGATCCCATGTCCCTGTATAAGCGGTGCTGTGTTAGCTGTGCACCGAGCCTGATAGAATCAAGGCAGCCCGCCATGCGCAGGCCACTGCTGTGCCTCCCCTCAGTGTGCCGGGTATTGCCTCTGTAATTGCTGTGCTTGGGCAAAAAGAGATCTCTCATGGTTTTGGTAGGATCTGGAAGACCTTTAATAACAGAATTATATTAGGTTCTTTGTTGAGGAACTGGGAGAATTATGCTATTTGGACTTGCAGTGATGGGGGAGCACCAAGAAGAAAGACACGGAAAACCGGCTGGCAGGCTGGGAACAGACTAAGACCTTGCAATGCTGAGCTTGAGCCCTTTGTAGACACACAGAAGGACGTGATGACTTTAAAGTCAGGGAACCAGGGCCACGTTTATCTTGTAATAGTGAGTAAGATGAACTGAGTAACAAAGAACTCCTTTAGGAGGCTAATAAAATAATCTAGTCTCGAGGTAACAAAGGACCTTAATTCAGATAGTTGAGTGGCCAAGGAATCTTTTAAGAGAAGCAAGGGGTAAGAAAATTATGCTTTACATATGTAATAATAGTTATTGTTAGAGCTGGAGGGCTGAAATGCTGCAATAGAAGAGGAGTTCTTACTAACTTTTCTCTGAAACTAAACTGTAAAAATCTCAATGATTATGTTTGTTTTTCTTTTCTCCATGCTTCCTTTAATTTCTTTTTTACTGGTAAGTTATAATTTTTTCTTAAAATTGTTTTTCTACTCACCAAATATGTTCTTATATTTTGAAGCACTACTGAGTGAACATTTTATTTATGTTGTATAAGTTTCCACTGCTATTTATTGTTCTGAATTACCTGAGAAATATTTTTTTAAATGTGTGGTTTTTGCTAGTATGTGTGCAGTTTACTAGACTGTCAGTGGATTTTAAAAATTTTTCCAGGTTGATTCTGACTCTGCTGTACTTTTTTTCAGCAGCAAGCAATTTATTTTTTTATTTTTTTAATCTTTATTGGTACATTAAATATACACATCATGATTGCACTCCATAATGGGGATTTGTACCAGTATAAGACACAACTTAATTCAGCAAGCAGTAATTTATTACTAAATCATAAAGTCCTGTGTTTCTCACTATGAGACTGTGGTTTAGGAAGATAAAGTTGGTCCTTAGTTAATAACTTCCTGTAGTTATTAGCTTAGCTGACATTCATGGTAGAGTGTCGCTCACTGCTGTGTGCTAAGGATAGAGAAAGAAGAGGCTCTTGGTCATAGTTATTTCCCTTCCTTCACCTGTTGCACAGCCAAGTTCCTCATTTGCCATAATAACCATGTACTCAAGGCATATAGTAGTCGACTGTATAAGAACTGCCTTTTCATCATCATCCTTTTAATCCTGCCTCTTGTTAGAGGAGTTTTTGGTTTGATTAACTTTAGGGATTCCTGTCCCCGTTGAACACCAAAATCTGTGGTGAAGCATGGTAGTTTTTTAAAGCTCCATGTGTGTACTAGAGGGCTACTTAGTGATAGAATGCTTGCCTGGCATGTACAAGTCCTAGGATTTACTCCTCATACTGCAAAATAATAGAAAATTAAAGGGTCTCTGACTGGTTCTGCTGTGCCCTTGGTTCTGATCTCTGCCATTTGAGAGCCTCTGGTTTAGTTCATTTAATTCCTCCTCACCTCTCATTACACATGCACTTTAATCTCTGACCTCTTTTCAAATGATTCTTTACTGTATACTCAGAATTAGATCTTTACTTGCTTTGTTTCCTCTCTCAACTGGAAAGTAGCTACAGTCATCACTTCTAGGTGTAAGGATAGGGCCAGCAGTATGGAAGAGTATGAGAGGCTGCAGTGAAGTTAGATATACTGAAGAGCTAGTGATGTGTTCTGTTACTGTATCTCACTCCGCTTCTATAGTTACAAAACTGGTTTTCTATAAGGAGTGACATTTAGGCTCACTAAAACTGTGTGTTTTGTGTAATTATCAATATTTGAAGTTGAGCTAACTTGAAAAAATGAAGATCAATATATTTTGATGACTTCATTTTAGACAAGTCTTTGATGAGCTATTCCAAATACACACTCATTTTTTTCTGGAGAAAATTTCATTTCAAATTAAAAAATGAATTTTTGGAAAATAAAAGTATAAACTTCTTGTTACAATTTATGAATCACATTAAAACAATCTTTTAAGCCCCTTCTTTTGATATTTTTTCCTAGTATTTTAGCCAAAGCAGTGCTTTTTACCCTGGGTTCTTTAAAAATTAACAACAGAAACTATTCATCAGATGATATGTTTCCAGAAGCCTAATCTAAAAAAAAGAGAAGAGCAGCTAACTAGGAAGTAGGAAATAACCCTGGCAGTGGCTTCTCGGAGTCCTGCAGCAGCCTCTGTGGCATCTGTGGATTCCCTCAACTTCAATACATGTTTTTTTTAATTTTGAAGGAACTACAATATTATCTTTTCCCCTTTGTTTAAGATAAAATATTTGAAAATATATAGACCCTGGGTAATCAGGTTTTTAAATATTCTTTAAAAGCTTATATAAAATAATTAAAAAGAAAATTGAAAGTTGTAAGTTTTTTACAGAATTTTATTTTCATCCTATTAATGACTCCTGAGAGTATTATATAATATAGAAACTGGTCAAATCAACCTCATCAAACTATACCTTGGGAAAGTTAAAATATATATTTACTCAGAATAATGTGTATAAATTTTTCTTCATTTGAATTTGTTTACTTCTATACTCCCCCAGTTAGATTTTATTTTGTTCTCCCCCTCCCCAATAGGAAAAAAACTACTGTCCACCTGAAAACAAATTCTACAGAAATTTTAATATCTGTATCTTTATTTACCTCTGTTCATGCTGTCTGTTCAAATAAGGTATATAGACATTTACTTAAATATCTTCTTAAAGAAGTATCTACAAAAATAACTTACATCATCCATGTAAATACTAGAATTGTGAAGTTATATTTGTGCTGCCTAATATACTAAAAATTAGAGGAAGTGGTCCTGAGTTCTCTGTTTAATTCTTTCACCCTGATAAATCTGCTTTCTGACAATAAGATATGTAAATAATGCAGATGAGTCAAATGAAACAACTTTTTATTCTTGTTTTACTTCTGCTAGTAAACTTTATTTCAATAAGTTTACAGCTTATTAAAATCTATTCAATTGATTCTCTCTTGGGACAGAATTCTAGTACATCCATATTGTAAAATGGCTTTTACTTCTAATTAATGGTAAGAATATATATACAGTATTTTTGTTCTCTTAATTAGTTTTAGGGTATTCTTAACCAAAATAATTTTGTTTTAAACATAATGATTCAATATAATTAAAATGATATGAGATCAGATTAGATCTTTTCATTTTAATACTGGAAATGCTTTATAATACTTGATATTATCCAATGCACTGATTTGAACAAATCCCATTTCTCTTTTTAAGAAGGAAAGTTCCAGAACAAAAGCTTTAAAAGCTTCTAAGTTGTGATTATACACAGCAGCCTAGCTTTGTTTTTATTTAAATTTAATTGTAAAAAATATAAGCTGTAGCCCAGTGTCATCCTTGATTTTTTTTTTCTTCAATAGGCTTGTCTCATTTTGGCATTTTAAAAAAAATTTCAACTTGTTCTTTGTATAATCCTTGCTCGATATGCATGACATCAGTTTTTCCGCTTGCTTTTATGAGTGTTTTATTGAGCTTATATTTGAATGTTACAATTGACAAGTCTCTGATGATGATTCAGAACAAATTAAATGATGCTGTTTCTGTGACATTAGAAATCTTTTCAAAGATTTGTGGTTTTAGCTTATGAAACATTTCCAGCATAAAATATTTGTTTTTCCCCTTGTTCTTGTTTATATAGAAGTGGTACGCCATCCCCCAAACGGACATCTGTAGGCTCCAGGCCACCACCAGTAAGAGGCAGCAGAGACCGCTTTACTGGGGAATCATATACCGTACTGGGTAGGAGCAAATGTAATCGTTCCTCATGATCTCAGATTAAAGGCATCACATCACAGTGGTGGACATTCTACTTGACTAGAGCTAGAGTATACCTTTGTATGCAGTGAATCTCCCAGAAATTTTTCCCTGTGAAAGCCTAATTGGGCGCCTTTTCAAATTGACATATTGATACATTTAAAACTCTACTTTAGTTTGCATGGTGATAATCAGGAAGAAAAATAATGAAGCATTTTACACTCAAAAAAATGTATAAGTAAAATTGTATTAAGAACTCTGCCCTTAGTGTCTGTGTTTCCAATGTGATTAGTTTCATAGATACAGCAGTTGAATTAAATTTTTCATGTCATTTGTAGAACAAATGATAGTTAAAAATCTATGTGACTTAGGAAGAAATGAGTCAAGTCTTCTTTTCTGATCTTTTGTAGGAGACACTGCTATCGAAAGTGGACAACATTATTGGGAAGTCAAGGCACAGAAAGACTGTAAATCCTATAGTGTGGGAGTAGCATACAAAACGTTGGGGAAATTTGACCAACTAGGGAAGACAAATACTAGTTGGTGCATTCATGTCAATAACTGGCTACAAAACACCTTTGCAGCAAAACATAATAATAAAGTCAAAGCTTTGGATGTTTCTGTTCCTGAGAAGATAGGTGTATTTTGTGATTTTGATGGGGGTAAGTTTGTTTCTTCATAAGTCATTTTATCATAGCTGCTTGTATTTCAGCACTTCTTGCAATCTTATATACAGAATTTCTATTAAACTGTGGTAAGGACATTTTAGCCAGCTGGGCTTTCTTTCTTCCCTAATGTAATTTCAGTTCTAAAATCACCAGAAAGACACGATGTCTGCCTAGAGTCCTATTCAAGATGTATATGGCATTGTTAAATGGATTTACTAAACCTGAAAATTTTTGCTGAGTATAGTCTTAAGCACTGAAAATTCTGCTTTTATTACTGTTTTATTACTCACTTGTATAGAGTGGTGCAGTCAGATTTTTCTGAGTTGGAGTAGACTTTAGAAATTACCCAATCCATCTGCCACATAATATAAAATCCTTATTAACCATCTCTACAGGGAGTTGCCACTCATAGCCTGAACTTTTTAATATGAAGTTTATTGTCTAAGACAGTTGGAAGCCTTGCTGTCGAGCGGGTCCTGGTTAGCTTTTTCTAAAATGGGTTTACTTTATCTCTGTAACTGCTGAGACTTAAATTTTGCCACCTGAATAAACAGAGAATTGTGTTTCCTCACACTATAGTAATTTTTATTTGTTAAAAACTGTAACTACTTTTTGGAACAATTTTTTTTCTTTGAGACTGTTGGGTCTTGCTTTGTAGTTCAGGCAGGTCCTGAACTCAGCCTCGAACTCAGCAATCCTCCTGCCTCTGCTTCTCAAGTGCGGGGATTATAGGCATGAGCCACCATGCCCAGCATTGTGGTATGTGGTACTGATTGCTGGTGGGTCTGAGTCACCATGTCCAGCTTTGTTGTATGTGGTCACAAGGGATTGAACGCTGGCCTTTGTCTTGGAAGGCAGGTTCCAGAACCACTGAGCTAAATCCTCAGCCCGGGGACGGTTTTTTTAACTTCACACTCTTTGTTACTAGTTGTCCTTTTTCCAGCTTAATTTTTCCAAACCCTTATATTTTCCTGTGGTTATAAACAGTGTTCAGTGTCTTTCTTAAAGGTTGTTCTTTAGAAGGACAAGAATAAAAGACTGATTTGGCAACACTGTTCCTAGTCTTATGAGATAATAGCTTTGTTAAAGCATACTGTTGACTTATACTGATCCTATCCACTTTTTCACGGAATGCTGTTAGATTGTATTTACTTTCCTAGGTTAGGAAATTTAGAGCTAATTCTTATCGTTTGTACTTCAAGAAAAGAATTGTAACATTTATCCTATATAAATTTTAATTTAGAAGATTTATTTCCTATTAAAATCATCTAAATATCTGTTTGAAAATTTATCTTTTGAAAAATTTCTTAAAATGTTTTGTATTGGATAAATATCTTCTCCAAGGTTATCTAATTATAAAAATATTGAAGACGATAAAATACTTCTATGTTACAAAATTAATTCCATAGTTTCTCTCCAAGTAAACACTTTACGAAAATCATACCAAATTTCATCATTTAAGTAATACTGGATCTAGGTAATTTCATGAACTGTCAACTTAGTCACTAAAAAAGAAAGAAGAAAAATTTAATTTGGCTTGATTGCATTTTAGTGATGACATGTTAATTTTGTAACATTCTCTTTTACTAATTACTTTGAATCAGACAAATCATTTCCTCAGAATAGAGGGCAGATTGGAGGGGGCACTCTCCCAACCCCTGTTTTTGACTACCAAGATAACATTTGTTTATTTTTCTCTCCTGTTTACCTTACTCTGTAATTCCACAAACGTAACAGTGAAAAGTAATATGAGCCTCTGGTACGTGTGCTACAGCCGTCTGTTACTACAGAAAACTAAAAGAAAGGCTCACCGTCACTGGCCTGAAGCATAGAGTACAGCAGGGAGAAGATGTAATATAGTATGAATTCAGTTCTGAAAGTCTTGAAAAATAATAGTAGGCTAAATTCAATTGTGCGAAGGGGTGGTTACATACATTTTAGAAAACCAGTCAGTGATACTAGTCTAGTCTTAGCAATAATAGATAATAAGTGGTTAAAATGAAAGAGATCATAAGCAAAGATAATGACTTTTTTTTTTTTTGAGTACCAGGGATTGAACTCAGAACCTTGTGCTTGCCAGCAAGCAAGGTGTCATTCAGCTAAATCCCAGACCCACATAAAACCTTTAATGAGCAGTTTTTCTGAAGTGTAAGGCAGAATCATACCTCTCCTTTTTTTTTTTTTTTTTTATGGTTAGATTGCTATTGCCTGCACAGTGCTATTAGAATAGGGAGTCCTAACACATGTTAAATGATTGGTACAAAGGATTTGAGCAGTGAGGAGTCGAACATAGTGGATTTAATGATATAAAAGTAAAATTCAAAGTATGTTCTATATTTTTGTATGATTATTAGAATTAATTAGATGTTACAATTGTTTGTATAATAAATTAAGTTTTTTTCTCCCTTCCTTTCAGGGCAACTTTCTTTCTATGATGCAAATTCAAAACAGTTGCTGTATTCCTTTAAGACAAAATTTACTCAGCCAGTACTGCCTGGTTTCATGGTTAGTATCTAACTTATATTTTATTTGGCATGGTAACTTTAAGGAGAATAATCTGTGCTGTATTATTTGTAGAAGCACACTATTGTGTCTTTTATTCTTATTCATTCTCTTTCCTCAGTCCACCCTCCACTATTTGTGATTTTCTCTATTTTGGGGTGTTTCACTGAAGTCGGTGTTAATATAAAACATAAAGGCACACAGGTGATAAATAAGCCTTTGATTTGATGAGTTTCCACTGGACTGCACTCACTTTTGAAGCTAGCACTTACAACAAGAAATGGAACTTTACAAGAACTAGGAAGACCATTGCCCATTTTTAGTCTTTAGTTTCCTTTCTCCAAAGGGTAAACAGTATCTTGAGGTTTCTTAGAAGAATTTCATTATATTTATTTATTTATTTTATTTTTTGGTACCAAGGATCAAACTTGGGACCTTGCATTTGCAAGGTAGGCACTAGAACCACTGGGCTAAATCCCTGGCCCTTGAGTTTTAACACCATAAACTCACTGTTCCTCCTGCTCCACTTCAAATACATGGAATCAGACACTATTTAGCTCAGCACTGCCACATTTATCCATATTCTGTGTCATTATAATTCATTCTATAACTGTATAGTATTCTTTTTTATGACTATATCATGGTGTATTCATCCTAATTTATTTGGATATGCTGGCGATTTTCATTTACATAATTACAGGTCTACTCAGTGGCAAGCTGATTTATGCAAGAAAATTCACATTTCTCTACCCAAAATGAAACATGATTTTAAATTAATTTTTTAAAGCAAACTATTTCTGGTTCCAGGCCTTAACAAGGGTGTCTCTATAAGGCCACTTATTGGACTTTTAGAACCCAGCTAAGGTCACCATTATTTTGGGTAGAGCTTTCCTTAATTTGGGGTTACCTCCACAAATCAGAATGGTATATTTCAAGTGCAGACTTTGGTGGACTACTTTGGATGTGTGTTCTTTCATCATTACTCATAAGTATAATCCCCCAGTATGAGGATAAAATATTTAGGATAAATGAGAGTTTAAAATACGGTGCTTTTAAATCTCATAATCAGTGATAATTTCCTATTCTAGATACTCTAAAATCTCAAGCTTAAAACAGTGCTAATAGCCAAGACTCCTACTTTTCATTAAAAACATAAAACTGATTAGTGAATAAATTTAATTCTTCAGGAAAAAACACTTCAAAATCCTGAAAGAGCTGTTTCTTATTTTTAAGCTTCACCACAAACCTCTGCTGTATTCTGTATTTTTGGCTTTTTCCAAATTGGTTAATCTGAGGCTCAGTATTTACCCTATGGAAGTAAGAAAAGTGTTTTTTTGTAATTCTTCAGTGAGTTTTTTGGTTTGTTTTATTTCTGTTTTTTATTTTGCAGTACTACCAAGGTTTGAACTCAGGACTTTGCACCTGCCAGATAGGCATGGTGCACTGAGCTGTATCCTCGGCCATTTTAGATGTATACTTATAGAAGACTCATATTTCAGTTTGAATCAATCTCATGGAAATACATACTGATTTTATTTGTAGTTTTGATCCAAATGATGAAACTGCAGTTATACATTTAGTGTCATAAGATGCTTTAGGAAATTATTTTAAACTTTTTTACTTCAGTGTAGGTTTACTTTGCACTTGCTTCAGTAGTAATAAACTAGAAAAGTAAAGGTTTATTTTTACTACATAAATGAATATTAATTTGTTTATACAAATTTTCAAGAATTCACAAGCAAAGTAATTATATCTTTCATAAACTCCATATTAGTAATAATTAATGGAACATAGCAAGTGTGACTGGATGTTGTCATTTGCATTTTTCTTGTAAATTCTTAAAGGATTGTCTGAGTTCTTACTTACAACAAGATAGGAAAAAAGCCTACACAGTTTTTAACCATGTTCATAGAGGAATATTGGATTCCTGTAATCTGGGGCTATTATGTTATTATCAAAACTAGAAGCAGTAATCAGGGTAAGTAAGTTGTTTCTGTGAGTACTTACTTTGGTTTTGAGGCTCATCACTTACGATGGCTGTATCTTCAGACTCTACATTTCCACAGCCCAAGTACCCTCTCTTGCATGCAGTTTCGGTGGCTTTTCATATCACAGAGACTTCTTTCCCCTGTGTGGTTGTTCAAGAATCTTGGGTTAGCCTCGCTGCTTTCTCTCAGCTCTGATATGGACCTTGTTGATACATGTGTAGCATTTTGTTCTTCAAACAAATTTAAGAACCATGGAAATTCTAATGCTATTTAAAATCTGACTGAGGCTTTGGTTTTGTCTTTTCTTAGGTCTGGTGTGGTGGACTTTCTTTGAGTACAGGAATGCAGGTTCCAAGTGCTGTGAGAACACTCCAGAAAAGTGAAAATGGAATGACTGGTTCAGCTAGTAGCCTGAACAATGTCACTCAGTAGTGCCCACTCGGAATGTTCACCCCCGCTCAGTGGAGTGGTGTATTCTGTGCACTTACTAATCACAGAAGTTCCTATGTGGTGGAAATCAGGTTTGGCTCTGTTCTGCATTCAGGCCTGGAATCTCATCTTAAACATCTAGCTTGACGCGCTTGCAGGAACCTAATGTGCAATATCATAAAGCAAGCAGTTACCAAGCAAGAAACTGATGTCTTGAAGAGTAAATAGGGAAAAATACAGTGTTTAAATACTCATAGAGAAACTCATTTTTGTGTTTCTCAGATTACTTTTGCTCTTCTAGTATGTTTAATTATATATTCTAATCCTAGGGCCTAGAACAAAAGCTTTTAAAACCTGCTCTCTTTTTTTTGCCTTGCATCCTCTTTTCTGACTCACCACTGTAATTCTTACAGTGAACATCAAAAATGCATCATCCCCTAAGGTTGTCCGAAAATTGAAATTATCAAGGGTGATAGAAAATGTCTTAAAATGATTTTGCTACTAAAAATAGGTTGACTTTTGCTAAATTGACTTATTATTTTCTCTTTTTCAGAATATTATGTTATTTCCCTTGTGGTTGTAATTCAAAATAGAATGGGTAAAAAAGTATACAGCTTAAAGATTTCAGGTTTGTGTCTTCTGTATTAGCACATATTAATGGGATATTCTCTAAATGTTGCTCTGTTTAGACTTCATTCCACCACTTTGGATGATAGGTAAAACTTTTTAAAGCTTTATTTTTTTCTGGCTTTGTTATGTAGTTTAGTTTCACCTTTAATAGTTATCTGTGTTCAGGTACAGTGGTCCATGCTTATAGTCCCCGCACTCTGGGAGGCAGAGACAGGAGGATTGAAAGTTTGAGCCCAGCCTGGACAATTTAGTGATACTGTGTCTCACAATGAAATATTTTTTTACAATGGCTGGGGATGTCGCTCAGTATGTTCAGTTTCCTGTACCACAAGTTATAAATTACTGATTTTTAACATTACTAATAGGAATAAAAGTATATTGATAAGTTCATACAAAGGATAGAAAATCATACAATACTTAACCTTTATCTAAGAAAAATAGGTAATTAAAGAGATACTATAAGTATTATAAAAAGATGTGGAAAAGTTTAAACAATTACTTTTGAAAAAATGCCTGCATAGCTATGATTTAATTGGCACATGAGTTTTACAAACATACATCGAGGATTTTTTCCCTCAGTCCTTTTGTTGCATTCATTTGCTTTCCAAAGGGCTGCAGTCCTTTCAAAATTCGACACGGTGTTCCCAATCTTGAGGGAATAATATTAAATAAGTAAAACCTGTGGTTACTGAGCAGAAAAATAATCTATTCCGAAAGAGTTGATTAAAATATTTTAACTGAAGTTCTTTGAGCCAAACTAAATGTATAGTTACAGTATTTAAGAATTTCTTGAGCATTTTAAGGAAATCTATTTTTATTAATTGTTTAAATTTTTAATTTCTTCTTTCCTTATATTAGGTATCTTTTACTATACACTACAACTTTCCCCTAAGAACTCATTGCTGCTTATGTTACTTCTTTATAAAGACATGTGTAATACTGATATCTCATTCTCTTTTAAAATCTACTAATATGTTCTGTTGTTCCACAAATCTAAATGAGTAATTTTATTTGATCTAGGGTATTATTTTCCCAAAGGATGAATATCTGCAGTCTATTAGTAATTTTAAAGAATATAATGCAGTTTAGGGGGCCAGGGATATAGCTCAGTGGTTCCAGAGCCTGTCTTGCAAGCGCAAGGGCCCGGTTGATCCCCAGTAACCACATAACAATACTGGGCGTGGAGACTCACGCCCAGAAGCAATCATTACTGAATACCACAGTGCCGGGCGTGGTGGCTCACGCCTGTAATCCCAGCACTTGGGAGGCAGAGGCAGGAGGATTGCTGTGATGTGAGTTTGAGGCTGAGCTCAGGGTCAGCCTGAACTACAAAGTGAGACCCTGTCTCAGAAAACCTGAAAAAAAAAAAAAAAAAGAATATAATGCAGTTTAGAGATTGAAGTATGCTAATATATAGTTTTTTGATCCTGAAAATATTATATTTTTGTTCCTCATTTTTGAAAGAAATGTTTAGGTGTTCTATTCCCTATAGTAGGACTATGTTCCAGGACTTAAAAATTTGGTCTTTTTCTTCTCATAAATTCAAACCTGAAAGCAGGATTTAGTGAAGTTCCTCTGAGTAACCGTATAGGATATCTTAGCAAAAATGACACAGAAAAAGCCAGATATTGTAGTATAGAATCTTTTACTATTACGTCT
This sequence comes from Petromus typicus, assembly GCA_004026965.1. NCBI lineage: Eukaryota > Metazoa > Chordata > Mammalia > Rodentia > Petromuridae > Petromus > Petromus typicus. The sequence continues at coordinate 30,384 of PVIR01005082.1, read as the reverse complement.
TCTGTGATGTGTCTTCTCGTTAATTCAGTGCCTTCTTCCTCTAAGCATGCTCTTGCTCCATGCCCCAGGCAGTATCAATTGATATTGAAGCCAGGCAGCGATATAATACAGGGGTGAGGGCCTGCTGTTGCTAGGGTGTGGAGGAAAGGAAATATTAATCAGGGGCTAGAGGATTGCGTATTATTTTTCTTTGTGCTCATGTCATCATTTGAACATTTTTGTACACAATTTTAGATATTCATTTGTGAAATGTATAATTTCTCTAGAAGACTTCATTCCTCAGTACCTTAGCAGTAATAAATATAAATTCAGTCAATCAAGAGCCCAAGTTTTCATCATGTGTAATTCTTGGGATTGAACTATACTGTTACTACTTCAAAATAAGAATCTGATAAGTTCCCTCTCTCTGCTGCTTTTTTAAGGTGTCTAAAATTAAAGAATAAATGTGTGTTTAGTCTTAGAATTGTTAATGTCTAGGCATTAAGTTAAACAGAAGGTTTGTCATTTTTATTTTCAAACTAAAAAATAATTTAGTGTCTTTAAATAGTCTCAAACTAAGATAACTACTAACTTCATCATTATAGCATTCTTATTAATATTTGAGTTAAAAAAAAATATTGAGCCCTTTTGCTTAACTGAATACTTTGTGGAAAGTTGGTAAACCCTTTCAAACATTCTTTATTGTCTGACTTACCTTTTGTTTTGCCCAGTCAAACATGACTGCTTTCTATAAAGGAAATGCATGAGAGGTTGACTGCAATGGATATATCATTGGTTGCACAAAACTATGTTTTATAAAAACATGTATTTAGCATTGCATTTCCCTTTTAACAGTTGAATTCCAAGCCAGTTTCATTAAACTGGATACAGAAATGAAGAAGCTGCCTTAAGCACTTTAGAAAAAGAACTTTTTTATGATTCATTTTGACTCTTTCAGCTGATTGTCACATACATCTTTAACTTTTGGTAAATATGTATATATACACCAAGCATTTAATAACTTATGCACATAGGAACCTAACATATAGAGATTCTTTAAGTGTTCCAGGTATAGGTAAACAAATTAAAAGTATTAAGGGCATATCTGTCTGTATTTGGGTTTAGTTGATGGCATCTGTATCATTTTGACCAACCATGAACTACAACTGTCCAGTTAAATTTGACCTGCTTTGTTTGGCAAACAGTAATTTTCTCCCTCCGTTCCATATAGAGACCTACTGGGTTCATTTTTCTTCTCAGTTATGAACACATGAACAACATCATGTATAATTTGACTTTTTGTAACTTATCCTTGGTGGTATAAATAATAAAAAACTTGTCATGAAATCTTTAAATTAAGCTAATATATCCTATTTCATGACTTACCTAAAATTAGTTTTTCTGTATTTGCTTCTTTAAAAATAGTTATTTATATGTTTTTTTAGAAAAAATTGGAAAAGATATTTGAAAAATTATTATTCCAAAGAATGTTAATTTCTGACTTCTTAGTATGAATTTTGTGATTCCAAGCTTTAAAAGTTGACTGTTTGCAAATCATCATAACTCATTTTTTAAATAAACATTTTGCATCAGTATTCATTGGCTCATTTATACAACAGATATAAGTGAGTGTCTGTGATATGTCAGTTGAAATTTGATTACTCTGTATTCACATTTTGAAAACTAGTGCAGTTTATCATATACCTAGTTTTGAGGCTTTAAGTAGTATGATAGAGACAACTACATCTTTAAAATGTTTTGCTAAGAAGTCAGAAATTTTAAAAAGGCAAATTTGCTATAGTTTACTTAGGCCCTTGAATGGCATACAATATAATTGGTTCACCTTCATGTAGTCACATAATGTAAGTCTAGGGAACTTTATTGATTTCAGTTTTACACTAGATATATTCTTTCAGAGAAGTGAATAGTTATTTGTTATTTTTAACTAAAATCTATACTTCATAATGCCAGCACTGGAATATTATAAGAGCTCATAAATACATTCTAAATCATTGCAGCAAGAATACCTCAAGTTCAGTGTAGTTTTAGTCTGTATCTTACAGTATTTACACTCTATTATTTGTGATTCTGATGTCAGATATGATAGCTTGAATATATAACTCTAAATCTTGAATTAGTTGGAGTTTAAATGAACTAAATTTAGTTACCTTTTTTTTCTTTGAAAGATATTATTGGACATGCCATATGGGGTTAGTATTGACTTATGAATAACAGAAATTGCCATAGCACTTTTCTGTTCAGACTACCCAATTATTAAAGTAAGAATGTTTGTTCTTTGTGGGTCAAAATAAGGTACTGCCCCTTTTGATTTGTGTAAGCTATGTTCATTTAAAATGGTTGTCTTAATGGTACCTAGTCAACATAAGTTGGTCCTTAGGAATGGACATTCAGAAGATTTCACAGTACGTACGGAACAATGTTGGTGGATGTGTTTGCTTTGGATTGGAGGTTATTGAGTTTTGACTAACTTTTTCCTGTGATTTGCTAAAGGCATTTTTATTAATATTGGAACTTTTTGGAGAGTATAGAACTATTGAGAATGCATCTTTTTCTTAACATTTCAAATATTTCTGATGAACCAAAGCACTGAGTCCAATTCACCTTTTAAGGGAGACTCTAAAGTCAAATTTGAAACTGATACAATAAGATATATAATAGCTAAAGTTTTGTAGTAATTTATATTAAAGCCAGTAGTCTCTAAAATCTCTGTATATAATACAAAAAGAGTTTTGCATAATTTCTTTTAAAGTGTTCAAAATAAATCACCTTTGTTATCTGTGACCATTGAATGATTTATCACCTTTGGGCCTCTACTGCCTTACTTAAAATAATTGTAACATGTTCTGCCTACCTCACAGGGCTGTTGTGAGGAATAAAATGAATGGAATATGTGAAACTTGTTTGAGCAAAAATAAAGTGCTATATGAATGTAGGATGTTATTTTTAGTTAATAATGGATTTGTTTGGATAGTTTTAAATGCCACTTTGATATGGCATGTTCTTAAAGTGGTATCACCAGTGATTTCAAACAATTTAAAAAATAAAACCATTAAAATGCCCTTTAAAATTTAGTTTGTGCATGATTTGTGGCCTTTTTATACTATCCTGTATTTTCAAGACTAGAGTTATAGAAGTTCTTCCACAGTATTAAGAGTGTCAGTGTCACTGTAGAATAATAGCGTAAATAAATAAGCTGCTTTTCCACCCAGAAATTCGCACTTTTGATTCAAGACTGTTCAGTGCCATGTGCAAAGAATTAACTTGACCTAAATAATTCTTTCTAGCCTAATGATTCAGCAGTTTGTTACTGGCTAAGTGATAAGAGGTGAACATTTGACGACCATTTTGGGTTTCATTTTTTTTTTTTAATAAGATGACACATTTCAAAACCTTGTTGGTTAAAATAGATATCTTTTATTGTCTCTCCTGATATATTTATTTTGCTTGCATTTGATTTTGGTTATGTCTATCACTAGACATGGTTTTGCTATGCAGTTGTGATAATAAAAATCTTAACTCCTCAGGTTTAACCTCTGAGTTTGAAGACCATTAACAAAATACAAATGTATACAGTGCTGAAAAAGTGTTTTAATGAGCACATGGCCTCATTTTCCTTATGGATAATGCAAAGCCTTTTAAGTGTTTTTTTACTTGAAAGTAGGGTATTCAATGTGAAATAACTTGTATATTGAGATGATTGTATATTGTGTATAGAATGTCTCAGTTTTAGTTTTTACAAAAGCACCTGGAATAACTCAAGTAAAAAACTTTTTCATTTTCTAACAGCTTTTTCATGTTGCTAACAGCTGTGTTTTGTTTTTTTTTTAGATTTTTTTGGAGATAGGCTCTTGCTTTGTGGTTCAGCCTGGCCCTGAGCTCAGCCTCAAACTCACATCACAGTCCTCCTGTCTCTGCCTCCCGAGTGCTGGGATTACAGGCGTGAGCCACCACGCCCGGCACTGTGGTATGTAGCACTGGTTGCTGCTGGGTGTGGGTCTCCACACCCAGTATTGTTATGTGGTTACCGGGGAATCGAACGAGGGTCCTGTGCTTGCGAGACAGGCGCCAGAACCACTGAGCTAACTCCCGGCCCAGCTGTGTTTTGTTTTGTTTTGAGACAGGGTCTCACTTTGTGGTTCAGGCTGGCCCTGAGCTCAGCCTCCAACTCACATCACAGCAATCCTCCTGCCTCTGCCTCCCAAGTGCTGGGATGACAGGCATGAGCCACCACGCCCGGCACTGTGGTATGTGGTACTGATTGCTGTTGGGCATGAGTCTCTACGCCCAGTATTGTATGTGGTTACCAGGGATCAAACCCTGGCCCTTGCACTTGCAAGACAGGCACCAGAACCACTGAACTAAATCCCTGGCCCTAACAGCTGTGGTTTTTTTACAGTGCAGTGAAGGAAAGAAAATGAAACGTGCTTTAATCATAATATAAATTAGAAATTTCATTTCTTAGGAATGTCACATTAGATTACATTTTGGTAGTAAGCCAGACAAAATCAGAACTAGTTGTACTCTTATTTTCCTGTCCAGATTTTTCCATATTATCTAATTATGTATTTTACTAATTGTGGACTGATATGGTACCCTCATGTAATCTTTCACAGTTAATAAAATTATACCATCAGGAAAGTGTTCAGCAGTATGACATCATGAGTCTTAGCACATACTCAGACATGAGTTAGAGAGGATCCTAATTTGATTTCCTTTCCAAGTGCTTAGCTCTGAAGGGAATGAAAAACTTGTACTCATGCATATGGATATGCAGTCTGTACATCCAAGTGATTGTTTTACTTGGAGTTCCTCTGCCCTCTTCTAGACCAGACAGCCACTACCTCAGAATTCCTTCCCGGGCCGGTGATGATATAGCTCAGTGGTTCCGGCGCCTGTCTTGCAAGCGCCAGGGCCCGGTTCGATCCCCGGTAACCACATAACAATACTGGGCGTGGAGACTCACCCCAGCAGCAACCAGTACCACATACCACAGTGCCAGGCGTGGTGGCTCATGCCTGTCATCCCAGCACTCGGTAGGCAGAGGCAAGAGGATTGCTGTTATGTGAGTTTGAGGCTGAGCTCAGGGCCAGCCTGAACTACAAAGCGAGACCCTGCCTCAAAAAAAAAAACCAATTCCTTCCCTAATCAGCTAGAAGGTTGCTCCAGGACATGTTCTTAAAATCCACTCTGAAGGGCCGGGGGGATTTAGCTCAGTGGTTCCGGCGCCTATCTTGAAAGGCAAGGGCCTGGGGTTTGATTCCAGTAATCACATATAATACTGGGCATGGAGACTCACGCCCAACAGCAATCAGCACCACATACCACAGTGCCGGGCATGGTGGCTCATGCCTGTAATCCCAGCACTCGGGAGGCAGAGACAGGAGGATTGCTGTGATGTGAGTCCGAGGCTGAGCTCAGGGACAGCCTGAACTACAAAGCGAGACCCTGTCTCAAAAAAAAAAAAATTTTCCACTCTGTATAGAATCTACTGTAGGTGTATATAGGCTGTGTAAGCTATCTTTTAATCTCTTACCATAAATTCTAAAAGGTTTTAGGCTTGTGACTCCCCGCTAAAAGTTCCTTATCTCTGCATATCAACATCATACATACCTCTGACCAACATCCCTACAAGTTAGTTGTGTTCAAAATAATTATAAATGATGAGGAAGGATTGTCCTACCCCCCCAAAAAAATCAGGACTGAATTCATCAAGTTTTCTCATTTGTAAGTTCTGGTTCATGTTACAGAAACAAATTATAGATGATGTGTTATGTCTGTTGCTTATGTAAGAAAAACAGTAATAAGTGATCAGTTTAATCTACTGTAACTGCATTTTGAAGGCTTATGCAGAACAAGTTTGCTAAGCATTTGAAGTGTTTACTTCTAAAAACTTGATAAGTTTTCCCTTTTCTAGTTACTTGTAACTGCCAAGCACAGAAAAGGAGAGAATTACAACATTTTGGCTTATCACCTCAACTATAAGTTAACATTTTGTCATGTTTGTGTCATTTAAAATTTCATCTCTAAGGGCCGGGGAGTTAGCTCAGTGGTTCCGGCGCCTGTCTTGCAAGCACAAGGACCCGGTTCGATCCCGGTAACCATATACCATACTGGGCGTGGAGACTCACGCCCAGCAGCAACCAGTACCACATACCACAGTGCCGGGCGTGGTGGCTCACGCCTGTAATCCCAGCACTCAGGAGGCAGAGGCAGGAGGATTGCTGTGATGTGAGTTGGAGGCTGAGCTCGGGGCCAGCCTGAACCACAAAGCGAGACCCTGTCTCAAAAAAATAAATAAAATTTCATCTCTAAGTACTACAGTACATATTTTTAAAAAATCAGCCACATTCATTGATTTCTTTATAGTATTTTCTGTCACCTAATGACACAGTTCATTCCAAGATTCTCAAAAATGCCTTTTTTATGGTTGGCTTATTCAAATCAGGATCCACACAGAGCTACACATTGTATTTGGTTGTTTCTGAATTTGTAGTACTTTCCATCTCCATTTAAATGACGTTAATAGAGAAACTGGGACACTGATCTTATGGAATGTCCCACATTATAAATTTAGCCGACTGGGTCTCTATTCTGTTTTAGAATTAGAGTTCTCATTAAATGTAGGCTCAGTTTTTCAGTGATAATCCTTCAAATACGGTGCTGTGTACTATCACATCAGGAAGTACATGACATCTGGTTGTCACACACTTAACAATGTTTAAATTGATCAAGGGGTTTGGGCAGTGCCAGCCTAATGTGTCTGTTATAAAGTGTCCCATCTTTCACTTCTTTTAGCATTTCCTGATGATTGTTAACCTATTAGAAAATATGATCTGTCAATCTTAATTACCTGGAAACTAGCATTATTGATAGCAGATTAAATGCTTTATTTCTTGCTGTTTTTTTTTCTTTATCAAGTTTCAGAGAAAAACAAATATTGCCCTGGCAGACTTTAGTAGTTAGCTGAGTCTTGCTTTTAAGAAGTTAGCATAAACACGATTTTTTTTTGGTGGTTGTGATGGTTCTAGGTATACTAACCCAGAAAACCATGCATGCTGGGCAAGCACACCACTTACCTACAACCCTAGTTCCAAGAATTTTAATGTGTTTGATGTGTTTTAATCAGCTTTTACTGTTAGAAACTACGTTTTCCATTTTAGGTTCCTCTAGCTGGTACTATGTTCAATCGTCCCATAAATCTATGTAATTCTATATTACTTTTGGTGTTATCCTTAAAAAAAAAAATCTGTATAGTAGTTATGAGTGCACCGAGGAGTAAGGGGACACCTATAGTAATACTGTGTATATACAGAAAATTTCTAGGAAACGAAAGCTGTTAAGTGATGACTGAGGTAGACTTCCCATTTTTCTGTAATACAATATGAGAAACAAGATTGGAAAACGAAAGGAATAGTAACAGTTTCTACAGGCTCATAGTAAGTTTTATAAAAAGCTTAAAATGATTAATTCGTTAGTTTGCAAAAATCCACATCACCCTGGTTTGTTAGCACACGCCTGGCTGAGGCAGGAGACTGCAAGAGTTCGAGGCCAGCCTGAGCTACATAGTGAATGACAGCCTGAAGTACAGAACAAGACCCTGTCTCAAAAACCCGAATTCATATCTGCTCATTATTTGGAGCTCCAGTGACACAATGGGTTAGTGCACGGTACGTACACAGTAATTTTCCAGCCTTCAAATGGACAAAAACGTTCTGCTGGAATTTGGGTGTCACGCAGGAAAGTCGTCCTTATGAGCAATATAAAACGCTGCCAGTCTCCTTTCATGTCTAAAAATATTCTAGCTACAGCCGTTCTAGTCTCAGTCATTAGTTGGTATTCTTTTATCTCCTAAATTTATTTCACATTTCTCATGAGGAGGAGTTTGCCGTATGACACCCAAGCCAGAATTAGGAAGCTGTCCCGACTCCCTCTCAGGTTAGCACGTGCGCTTAAAAAAAACCATGTACCAATAAAGATGTTAAACACACACACAACAACAACAAACCCGTTTATCTGAAGTTTACGTTCCTAGCATTCGGTAACCGTTCTGGCTGCCTCACGGCGCCGCTGTTACCTACGCAGGACATGTAGGAGGCCTTCGTTGTGGGTGGGTTTCAAAAGAGAGAAAATTCGTTGCGGCTCTGTAAACGGGACGAGGAAGCGCCGGGAAACCCGAGGCACTAACACGGAGACCCGCGGAGGACACCTTCCCGACACCCCCCGGGCCAGGGTCCGCGGCTCTGCGCTTGACGGCCGCTTTTGCGGCTGTTGCCTTCAGTGTCGTAAAGCAGAGTAGCTGCCGGGGTTGTAGCGTGAGGGAGGTGCGCTTAGTTCCTCCGGTTGCAGGGCGTGGGCGGGCTCCGCCGGGCACTTTTCGCTGGTGGCACAAGTGCCCTCTTTGGGCAACTTCTAGCCTGTGGAAATCTTCCTTCTCCTCAGCTGGCAAGAGACTGAGGCGGATACAGGCTGAGAACGCACCGGGTGAGCAGCTCTTCAGTCCGCGAGCATCTTGCGGTAGACTTACCTTCGGCGCGTTCTTCCCACGTTCTTTGGAGTTGTCAGCAGGTAAGCTTCTCACTTTGAGACAGGTTCACTTTTGGAGAGTGCTTGTATAGAAGTGAGGTGCTTGTGTAGAAGCCGGGTGGTGATAGTCGACTTAGAATGTGCTCGAGGACCTCGAGAGAGGCGTTTCAGGTAGTGGAATCCAGGTGTGCCAAGTGCAGACGCAGGACAGGAGCTGCAGGGCTTAGACAGCTCTGCGGGGATATTACGGTAGTGGATACGAGAATGAGGTCAGGAGGAAGACAAGGCAGAAATGTTCGGAAGCTCACGCTGGGTCCCAGCTGGTACAGACTTCGAAAGCTTGACCTATAAAAGAGAGAATTGCTGTGTGCAGTGGGGAGCAGCTGTAACACCTCCCTCCACCCCCTGTACTGAATATTGAGCCCAGGGCTTTCACACTGAGCTACATCTCCAACCCTTTTTTTATTTTGAAATGGGGTCTTGCTGAATCACTAAGTTGTCTAGTTTGGGTTTGAACTTTCAGCTTTCCTTCCTTCTGCCTGTGCCACCATTCTCGGCTGTCGGCTTTGTGGCAAGGAGGAACTTTTAAAAAACCTCACTTCTTTTGATGCTCCTTGCAACGTTTAGCTTTCATTTAATTTGGAGAAGTATATGTGATTCTGTGGTGTTAATATTAGGTGGACATTGTTTATCGTCCTAAATAACGCGTCATATGACTTTGGGATCTGGATTTTGTTTGCATTATCAATTGAGGAATGTGAAGAAAGATGAGGTATATGTAGAGGTGACTGTTAGAAACTTTGGAACGGAGTCCAGAGAACTAGATTCAGACTATCACCGGTATCTCAAGTAACATTAGGCAAGACATTATTTTTCTGGGATCCAGTTTTCTCACATCTGAAAGACCTGGCTTACATCCAGGAGTCTTTCTACCTTTGAAGATAGTGTATTTCCTAAACGTAAAAATCAGCCTATGAGCAAATACCAAAGTGAGTGATAGGACTGTACATTAGGAATTAGGAAAAGAGGGAATTCTAGAATAAAAGGCTGTGATTGAGTTGGACTGTGAGGAGAAATAGGGTTTAAAAAACTAGGAACCATCTCTGGTGGAGCACTGTAAATAAAGATACAGACATAAGAAATAGCACTCATATTACAGTCTATTTGTTAAAGATAATGTTAAGTGAGGGTCAAGGATTTGGAAAGGATGTTATTGCATGGTGAAGGAACTCCAAATAGAAAGAAAGTATGGTGATCAAAAAAGAGAAAGAAGTATCAAAAGATATTCTGAGAAATATCAAAAGAGTAGTAACTATAGATTTAATTTTTTTGCATCTAGGTGATGACTCTTTTTGTAACCCTGAGGATTGTTCCTAGGGCCACACACATTTTAGGCAAGGACTCTACTACTGAACTACATCCTTATCCTTAAAATATTTTAAGTTTCATTTTATTTATTAATTTACATATTCACAATCTTAGCTATTGAACCTAGGACTTCAGGCATGCTAAACAAGCACTCAACTACACCCCTCATCCTTAGATAATTTGCATTTTGAATACAAATTTCTAAAAAGTGCCTCTAAGTGTTGTTGACAAAAATAAAAATTCAGTTGAGTTCTAGCAGGTAATACTTGTGTTAGGAGTAAAATGATTTGAATTAGAGCTCTGGTGTTGCTAGTAAGTAGGCATATGACTATCATTAAATTCTGGATCCTGTTCTCATTTGTAAAGTGATAATGTTGGGTCAGGCAGTTTATTTCCTAAAACTTGTAAATCTGGAGTGTATAAGAATGGAAACCTACCTTCCTCTGGAGGGGAGAAGATAGTTAATAAAAATAAAATATTTATTTTTAAATGTTAAATTCGACATGTAAGCAATAGAATTGGAGGTATAGACAATGCATGGAGACTGAAACATACATAGTTAATTTTTTCCCGGGAGTGCTAGGTAAAAACTCTCAGGAATGGATTTGCTTTGAAAGAAGGATAATACAGAAGGAACTATAGAATACACTCATTGATCGAGTCTAGTATTGAGCAAGCCATGTGGATCTCAGATCTAAGAGTAAGGGCTTTAAAAAAAATAGGGGTTACATATAGTGAGATTCTAGGGATTCATTGTTTTTATTGACATAATTTAATAGTATGTATAGCAAATATTAAGCACTCACTTCTGGGAACTCTGGCAGAAATAAAGTTTACGTAGACACCATTTCCATTTTCTTCTCTGATTCTCTATCCGGAAGTTATTCATTTACATATTTACTTAACAAATATGTTTCAGGCGCTGCTTGATGGTAAGGATATAGTGATGAACAAAGTAGACATTACATCTCTTGTCTCTGCATGTCATGGCCTTAACATATAGAGTGATACTTTTCATATTTTAATGTGCACGTGAATCATTTGAGGTTTTTGTTAAAATGTACATTGTGAGTGTGTAGATCTGAGTTGTTGCCTGAAAATTCTGTATTTCTGAGAGGTTCCAAAATGAAGCTAATATTGCTGATGTAAGGACCATATATTTAAATGACAAGATAATATATAGTAGTTACGAAACCACCTAAGCCAACTATGATACATTTTTCTTAGAAAAAGTTGTTGTGAAAATAATATGTGCTCACTATTAAAATATTGAGATAATTTAGAAAAGTTATAAAACTGTATTAAACAGCTTTTCTGATAGTGGAAGAAAATCTCTGACATTCATAATTTAAAGGAAGAGAGGCTTATTTGGCTTACAGTTTCAGAGGCTTCAGTTCATAGTCAGCTGGCTTCAAGGCAAGAACATCATGGTGGAAGAGTATGGCAGAATAAAGATGCTTAGATAAAGGTGGAGAGAAAGCACAGTGAGGAAATAGTGCCAGAAAGGAAAGAGCCACAGACCAGATATATTACATAAAACCATGTCTCTGTGGCCAACCAGCAACACACAGAAATGTGCTTTACAAATCTGCTTGATTGCCAGGCAATCATGTTAATGAACTTAACTATCACATCCTTCCCCCTCTTTTCAACAACATCTCTTTAAACCATAGTTAATTCCTAAATAAATATAGTAAGAAGTTAATAATTCTGCCTAATATGCTACCACTATCTTGCATGCAATTGAAAACAAAATAATCCTTTCCCCTAAAGTCTCCATAATTTCAGCATTTTTCAGACTTCCTCATCAAAATCTTCTCTGACATTCAAGGCAAACTTTTAGCTCTGAATGTCTGTAAAATTCAACAAGCAAGTTACTTGTGCTCTATATAAAATGGTACAGGCTAAACATTCCCATTCCAAAAGTAAGGAATTGAGAGATAAAAGAGAAAAAGACCAAAGCAAGACCAAAACCTAGTAGGGCAGTCCTATACTTCTGTGGATAGCCTCTAGGGCACATGGTGTTAAGATGTGATTTCTAGAGGGCTGTGATACTCTACCACTGTAGCCTTGTTGGTTGTAGCCCATCTGGACTCTCCTGATTGGCTCCACTCATAGCTCCACTCATCTTTACTCGCAGATGTATGTGACTTTTCCAACTTCCTGGGACCTCCACTATATCTTTGACTTCATTGCCACAGCTTTTCACACTGCTTTCTCAAGGATTCCTTTCTTAAATTCTCAGGCCTCTCTTTGAAATTTGGTGGACACCTCTATGACTGCACAAGTTCTGGATTCTGTAAACTGGTAAAATTAGACTCATGTGGACAATACCAAGTTCTGCTGCAGACTTAAACAATATCCAGGCCCTACTGGACCACAGGTGTAGTGGCTTTTAAGTGCCTGAATGGTTGTACACAGTGAAATGAATTCGAAGGAGCCAGTTCTGTAGATAGCCCTTCTCTACCAGAAGAATTAGGTCTCTATTCTCAAATGAAATGTTGATATATTTTGTACCCTCGAGCCTTTTGAGTGGGATCTTACTGATTTTCTGGTTCCTGTACAGAGAACTTAGTTTCTTTTTAATGGTGAAAATATCATCAGCCACAACTCCCTTGGCCCAACTTTACATATGTTCTTTTTTGGACAAAGTATGTTTTTAATTTTTTTCTGCTTTGATTTTTCCCCCTGCTTCTCACTAATAATCTGGCGAAAGGCATCCACAGGTACCCATGCCACAGTCTGAATGTTGGGCTGCTTTGAAATTTCCTATGCCACATCAATTAGTCCACCACCTCTAATCTCAGTCTTCTGAGAAATCTTAAGACATGGGCAAAATAAGGACAAACACATTTTTTTCAGAGTGTAAAATGAATAAACTCTAGCCCAATGTGCAATAGGATCTTTGTTCCTAACTGAAACCTCATGGGCCTAGACCTTACTATCCACATTGCTGTTGGAATTCTGGTCTTCGGAGTTCTGACCAGAATTGTGCCTCAGTTTCTCTAGGACTTCACTATTCTCCATCTCTAAACCTTTCTACACTCTTGCAATGCAGTTCTAAAGGATTCTAAATCAAATGGCCCGATATAGTCGCAGCAGTGACTGCTCATGATACCATCTTTCTTTATTAGCTTTCTCATCACCAAGACAAATACCTAACATGCACAACTTAAAGAAGATGTTTCATTTAGCTCACAATTTCAGGCAGTTCAGTCCATGATTAGCTTGCTACAAGGTAGACTTATCATGGTGGTGGAACAAAGATGCTTAGTTAGAGCAGCTGAGAAATAGCAGGGGATGATACCAGAAAGATTGAGGGACCATGTTTATGTTACAACTTGAAGTTTAGTATAGTGATATTCCACCTTTACTTCTTTATACTTTTTGTTGTCTAGGTCTTTCATTTCAGCAGTTCTTTCCAGAATTCCTTACACCATAGTCATTCGCAAAGGAGTCATTATATATTTGATTTTTCTGAAGAATCAGACAGACTACATTTTTGTCTTTTTTCCTGTTAGCAGCTGTCGGGTGCTATTCCCGAGGGCTACTCATCTGGCATCAACCATGGGCGGGGGTCATCACAAGGAGATGAAATGGTGGAGAAGCCTTTGTTGCTAGCACTCTCAGCCCTTATATACAGCCCCACTTCCTTGTTTTCAACCTCCTCAAACCAGCCACATAGGGGGTAGTCTTTGTCTATTTGTTTTCCTTTAATCACTGTGGCCCGGAGGGGCCCGCTGTTTACGTGCTGTCTTGCACTTCCTTTATGGAGCCTGCGTTGTTTAGCCTCAGGGGACCCCACATCTCCCCTTTTCTTCTTTAGACGCCAAAAGGGCTCGACCAGTGCCTGTCTTAGGTTGAGGACGATGCACTTCACTGCTTACCCGTCATCTGGTGTACCAGCGGCGCCGGCGGATACCCCTGTCTTAGGTTGCTAGTGCTGCATCTCCTTCTTACCCGTCTTTGACTACCTGGCCATCATACTGAGCCAAATGTAGGAGGGGTCTCCAGCTTCCATCGCCTCAAGGGCCTGACGTACAACATGTAGCTGTTGGTCGTTGAATTATGAAGAAAGAATAGGGCATGAGCGGAATGCAGGGGTTATTTGCTGAGAAATTAAGACAGGCAATAGCAAAATAGCGTGTGGGCCAATTGGAAGGCCTCTGTGGTATTGGTCAGCGTGCCATCAAAAGAGGCGACGGCCTTGCCCACGTTTGCGTTGGTTGTGAAGATGGAGGGGAAGAAGAGGGCATCAATGCCCGCTGGCTGCTTTCACCGTGCCGAAACCAAGGACTGAAACGATCGGCAGTCTCTGCCAGTAGCGAGGCACTCTCTGCCTTAATAGGAGTGCCATTTTCTTGTAGGAGGAGGTGGACCTACCGCTCCATAACCTGTCTAAAGTGGGAGGACCCTAGTGAGACGGTCCTGAATTCAATACACCCCTACTTACTGTGCAGGCCCAGGGTGGCCCAGTGGCAAATCCTCACAATGCCAAATCTCGGTGGGACCTCCAGTTGTCGGGTCCTGTTCCCGAGGACTACTCATCTGGCATCGAACCATGGGCAGGGGTCATCACGAGGAGACGAAATGGTGGAGAAGCCTTTATTGCCAGCGCTCTCAGCCCTTATATACAGCCCCACTTCCTTGTTTTCAACCTCCTCAAACCAGCCCCATAGAGGGTAGTCTTTGTCTATTTGTTTTCCTTTAATCACTGTGGCCCGGAGGGGCCCGCTGTTTATGTGCTGTCTTGCACTTCCTTTATGGAGCCTGCTTACGTGCTGTCTTGCACTTCCTTTATGGAGCCTGCGTTGTTTAGCCTCAGGGGACCCCACAAGCAACATATTGAGGGAGAAGTTACACTGCAGAGGACTGAAAAATGAATGAATCAGTGTGTAGTGGTGCACAGCTATAATCACAACAATTCAGGAGATTGAGGCAGAACATCTCAAGTTTGAGACCAGCTTGGCTAACTTAGCAAAACTATGTCTCTTAAGTTAAAACATGCATACATACATACATACATAGGATCTAGGGGTATGGCTCAATATTGAAGTGCTTCCCAAGCATGTGTGAGTTCCTGGGTTCAATCCTCAGTACCACCAAAAAAAAAAAAAAAGTGAATAAATGGTAAGTAAGTAAACCTTTCTTAATTCTTTACAGTCTCATCTTTACTTCCAGGCTGTTGACATTCTGGGTGGAAGTTAACATTGAAAGGAAAGGAAATAAACAACTTGAAAGACCAGCTATATTTAGGAAAGACAGGAGTAACTACAGTACTGCACTTCTCTTGGCTTCTTGTAATAATGAAAAAATGTTGATTTTTTTTTTTTTTTGCTCTTACCTTTGAAGATATGTTCTGAACAGTGTTCTCTTTATGACTCCTGCTATGTTTGCCCTTGAACCATCCTTTTGCCTAATTGTGCTATAATTTAGCTCTCTATAGTTTAGCTTCATGTTTTATTTTGTAGTTCAGGGCATACTGAATGTCATTTTTATCTGACTTATACCACCTATGCCTCCCTCTCACTCCCTGATATCTCTGAATACTTGAGACCTAACAGCATTGCAGGTACCAAGCTGTCACATATAATCAGGAGAATTGATACAGAAGCAGCAGTGCGAAAAGTGGATTATAAAAGCCATGTAGGTAGACATTTTGTCAAACATACTCCTCTCTGGGCAGTTCTCAAAAGAGTTGGGGCAAAGAAGGGTATCAGAATAAACCATATGCCAAGGTTTTTCAAAACATTTAAAGAACAATTGATAATATGAATGGAGTAATAAGTTGTTAAATGAATATACAGTGCTGCTCTTGGCTGTACAAAGAGCCTTAAACTCTAGAACATTTCAGCCTATACATGTTTTTTTATGATATTTGTGGATGGTTTTTACCTGCCATTTTTTTCTGATCTTTTTCATGTCTTGATTTATAATAAAATTGGTAATAAAAAATGAAAGGGAGCATAAAAGAATGGGGTTATTCTTGACTAGATGTGACCAGTCTGGGGTTATGGATGCCCTAGGCCCAAAGACTGACAAGACTGATAGTTGTGACATCCATAACCCATTTGTGGTTCATTTGGGAATGAGATCTGTTCATTTATTTCCTTTTTTTCCAAGTCTCAATTTATACACTAGATATGTCCTGTTTTCATGTCATCTAAGAACAATGCAGTGTTCTAATATACTATATTTACCCTAATGTCATGATTGCATTAGAATATTAAGATACTTAAGTTACTTAAACTTCTTAAATTCCCATACTGTCTCCAACTATTTTTCTGAAAACATTTGGCATTCCCCCCTCCCCTTACTCTACTCATTTCAGTTTCTTCTGTACTGTAGGAAACAGGGGAAAGGGAAGTTACTGGAACTTCTTCAGTTAAGTTCTAGTCTCCTGTGAGCCCAGCAGCACAAGGCAAATTAATAGAAATGAGATTTAGAAAAGATGCTGACCTGGGGCCTGATCGATGCTACTCTGGGTAGCAAAGATATGAGACCCAAGTTTGCCACAACTTTTTCTATGTACAGCAGGAGTAACAAAGGACTGGAAGACCCAGAGGGCAGGGCAGAGGTGGGAGGATATTCCTTGAGGAATTATGTAGATGAAGATCCTGGTGTACTTCTGCCCTGGAGCATCATAGTGTGTGGGACCACTAGAGTCCCTGTTGCTATCAGAGGTGAAGATAAGAGTCAGGTCCATCCTGAGGCATAAAAGCTCAGCCCATAGTCCTGAATGTGCAGTAAGAATGCTCCCAATACTCTACAGTTCTTTTTCCATTAGATATGATATACTATCTTTTGTAGGAAGCCTTTCTTGAGTGTAGGAAAATATGTCATCTTTTCTGTTTTTTTTTTTAATTTAAGTCTTTATTGATACTTTATATATGCACATCACAATCACAGTCAGCATTGAGAATTTGTACCAGTATATGACAGGACTTAATTCTCATTTTTTCCCATTTTCCCCCCATATACATAAGCATTGTTTCCTTTTTTAAAACCATCACATTTTTCTTTCCTCTCATTACATCCCATTTCCCTTTGAATATTTTCTATTTCACAATATGTCATACATTCTAGTACTCATTTACATTTTCAGTTTCTCATACCAGAGAAAAGATACGATATTTACACATCTGACCCTTTTATTTCACTTAAGAGTATGTTCTTAAGGTACATCCATTTGAATATAAATGACTCAAACTTATCATTCTTTATGACAGAGTAATATTCCACTTTATTTTTAAAAAACACATCTTTATCCAGTCTAGAGTTGATGGGCATTTGGGTTGTTTCCAAGATTTAACTATCACAAACTTAGCTGCTATGAACATGGATGCACATATGTCACTGTGATATGAATCTTGTAATACTTTCATGTATATCCTCAGCAGGGGAATAGCAGGGTCAAATGGGACTGCTAATCCTAGTTTTTTGAGGAACCTCCACATTGATCTCCACAGTGATTATACCAGTCTACATTCACACCAACAGTGAAGAAGGGTTCCTTTTTCTCTGCAACCTTGCCAGCATTTTTTGCTGGCTAATTCAAAATAAGAGCCATTCTTTGTGGAGTGAGATGAAATCAGAACTGTTTTCATCTGCGTCTCTCAAATGACCAGTGATGTTGAGCATTTCTTCATATGCTTCTTAGCTGCTTTTACTTCTTCCTCTGAAAAGTGTCTGATCATTTCAGATGCCCATTTTTAAATTGGATCTTTAAATTTGAGGGAGCTGATTTTTTTTTTTAGCTCTTTATATATTCTAGATAGTAGCCCTTTGTCTGAAAGACTGTTGGTAAAGATTTTTTCCCAATTAATTGGTTGTCTTTTTGCTCTGCTTGTGGTTTCTTTTGCTGTACAGAACCTTTTTAAGGAGACCCCATTTGTTGATTTCTTCTGCTAGTTCTCATGCTGTAAAGGTTTTGTTCATAAAGTCTTTCCCTAAGCCATTGTCTCCAAGAGTTTTACCTAACCTGTTTTCCGGTAGGTGTAGTGTTTCAATTTTAACATTTAGGTCTGTAATCCACTTTGATTTTCATTTATTACACGGTTAAAGAGATAGATCCCAGCGTTAGTCTTTGGCAGATTAAAACCCAGTTTTTCCAAAACTATTTATTTAAAGAGGCTGTCTTTCCACTATTGAGAATATGTGACTCCTTTGTCAGAGATGAGAGGGCTAAGTGTATCAAGTTGTTTCTAGATCTTCTAATTTGTTCCACTGATCCTCAAGTCTGTTACTTTGCTTATACTAGGCAGTTTTTATTCCAGTGGCTTTGTAGTATAGTCTCAAGTTGGGGATTGTGATACCCCCTGCTATGTCCTTGTTTCCTAGAATTGTTTTTGCATTTCTAGGTCTTTTGTGGTTCCAGATGAATTTTTGGATTATTTTCTCTAGACCTGTGAAATATGCTGTTGAGATTTTAGTCAGGATCGCATTGAAGCTATATAAGCATTGTGGGAGTATAGCTATTTTGATGTTGGTTCTTCGTATCTATAAACAAGGAATGTCTTTCCGTTTCCTGATATGCTCTTCAATCTCCTTTTGGAAGCTGTTGTCATTTTCAGAGTATAGGTCTTTCACCTCCTTTGTTAGGTTGATTTCTAGATATTTCATTTTTTGGATGCAATTATGAAAGTAGTTGACTTCCTAATTTATTTCTCAATAAGTCTATTATTTGTGTATAAAAATGCTATTAATTTTTGGGCATTGACCTTGTATCCAGCTACTCTACTAAACTTGCCAATTAAGTCTAGCAGTTGTTTGGTGGAGTTTTTAGGACCTTCTATATAGAGTATCATGTCATCAGCAAATAATGACAGTTTTACTTCTTCCTATTTTTACTCCTTTTGTTTCTTTCTCTTGTCTAATTGCTTGTTTCTAGCACTATATTGAACAGAAGAAGTGATGTGGACATTTTTGTCTTATTCCTGATCTTAGTGTGAAAGGTTTCAGTTTTTGACCATTTGCTATGTTACCTGTTGGTTTCTCATAAATAACTTTTATTAGGTTGAGATAAAGTCCATCTGTTCCAAGTTTCTGCAGGGTTTTGATCATGAATGAGTGTTGGATTTTGACAAATGTTTTTTCTGCATCTATTGAGATGACCATATGGTTTTTGTCCTTGAGTCTGTTAATATAGTGTACTGTGTTTATTGATTTACGTATGTTGAGCCATCCTTGCATCCTAAGGATGAATAAATTGGTAAGAGCATATGATCTTCTTGATCCTTTGTATTCTGTTTGCCAGTATCTTGTTGAGGATTTTTGCATCAATGTTCATTAGGAAGTTTGGCCTGTAGTTCTCTTTTTTGATTGTCTTTTTCTTCTTTTGGAATCAAGGTAACGGTTGCTTTCAGGAATGAATTTGGGAGTATTACTTCCCTTTCAATTACATTAAAAAGTTTGAAAAGTAGTGTTAACTATGAAAGTTTTGTAGAATTCAGCGATAAAGCCATCAGTTCCAGGGCTTTTCTTTGTTGGTATATTTTTTATTACATTTTCAATTTCACAGATTGATATTGGAGTGTTTAATATTTTTATACTCTTCATTCAACTTTGGAAGTTCGCATGTGTCT
This sequence comes from Petromus typicus, assembly GCA_004026965.1. NCBI lineage: Eukaryota > Metazoa > Chordata > Mammalia > Rodentia > Petromuridae > Petromus > Petromus typicus. The sequence goes on along the minus strand of PVIR01005082.1, from coordinate 10,909 downwards.
AAGAATCTATTTCTTCTACATTTTCCAACTTATTTGAGTACAGATTTTTAAAGTAGTTGTTTATTCTCTGGACTTCAGATGTATCTGTTGTGATTTCCCCTTTTTCATTCCTAGTAGTATGGATTTAGTGTCGGTGTAAGTCCTGTGTATATCCAGAGTTGCAGAAAGAAATGAGGCACTCAGGGATGAGTTCCAGCAGGGAGAACAGCCTGGGAGGACTGAACCACCAACCTGTCTTCCAACACCTCTTTTTTTATGGAGCCAATACAAAGTAGCAATGCATAGAAGTAAAAACAGAAGAGGTGGCCCGGGGCATTTCCTGGGACAGGAACCTTACAGTTCTTCCTGATTCCTCTCCCATTGTTTGTTTACCAATCTCCTTTGAAAGATTCAGTAATAAAAACTTAACAAGATGCTGGGGGTACATCCTGTGAACTGGTGATAAGGAAACTCAGGAGTTCTGCATAAGGAACTCTGCAGAAGTTCTGCTTAACTGGTAGTCCCAGGATACTGCTAAATGGCTACCATTCCCCCTACAGATCTGAGCCATTTCCTTCCTTTATTTGATAAGGTTGGCTAAGGATCTGTGATTTTTGCTTATCCTTTCAAAAAACCAGCTCTTCAATTTGTTGATTTTTTTTTCTTTTGTTCTCTTAGTCTCCACTGTGTTAATTTCTGCTCTGATCCTTATAATTTCCTGCCTAGTACGAGTGTTGGGTTTGTCTTGTTGGTCCTTTTCTGGTATCTCGAGGTTCAGCGTTAGGTTGTTTATTTGCACATGCTCTGTTTTCCTGGTGTAGGTGTTCACTTTTATGAATTTACCTCATAGAACTGCTTTCATTGTATCCCATAAATTCCTGTAAGTTGTACTGGGGTTATAATTTTATTTTAAAAACTGTTTAATTTCTTCTGTGACCCATTGGTTGTTCAGCAATGTTATTCAATTTCCATATATTTGTGAGGATCTTGGAATTTTTTTTTGCGATTCAGCTTCTATTTCAAGGTGCTATGATCTGATGGTATACAGTGGATAATTTCATTTCCTTTGTGTGTACTTAAACATGTTCTGTGAACTAAATGTGATCGGTTTTGGAGAGGCACCTTAGAAGAATGTATATTCTGACTTTTTGGGGTGAAATTCTCGGTAGGCATTTATTAAGTCCATTTGTTTGGTTCAGTTCAAGTATTTTGTTATTGATTTTTTGTCCAGTCAATCTGTCTAATTGTGACAGCAGGGTATTGAAGTCTCCTACTATTGTATTAGTGTTTATCTGACTTTTCATATCCATTAATGTTTGTTTTATATAGTTAGTGCACTAGAATTTGGTGCATGTGCATTTATGAATGTCATCTCTTTCCCTTGGACTATTCCCTGTACAAGAATGTAGTGTCCTTCTATGTCTCTCTTAATCAGTTTTGGTTTGAAATCTATTTTTTCTGCAAATAGGATAGCCACTCCTGGTTTTTTTAGTTTCCTGTTACATGGAGAATTGCTTTTCATCCTTTTACTTTCAGTCTGTGGCTTTCTTTCTGAAAATTAGGTGTATTTCTTATATGCAGCATATTGTTTCTTAATCCATGCTGCTAGTCTGTGTCTTTGAATTGGTACATTAAGACCAATGACATTAATGATGATGTTTTTCTGTTCTTGGCTATTTTAGTTTTTGCTTTTGCCTCTTTACATTCTGTTTCTTGCCTTGTCCCATGGATTCACTCTGCGTGGCCTTATGCGTTTGTGACCTTCATTGTTTTTTCCAAGGTATTTAGAATTTTTTGGAGCGCAGGTTTTATATCTGTGAAGTTTCCCAAGTGTTTTTTCTCATGGAAGTATCTTATTTCCCCATCAGTTTTGAAAGATAGTTTTGCAGGATATATTAATCTAGGTTGTAGCTTGTTTTCCTGCAAGGCTTGAAATACTTCACTCCAGGCTGTCCTTGTATTGAGTGTTGGGGGTGAAAAATCTGCTGTCATCCTGATGGGCTTCCCTTTCTTTGTATGTAGTTTTTTTTTTTTTTTTTTTTTTTTTTTTTTTTTTTTTTTTTTTTTTTTTTTTTTTTTTGTATCATCTAGGAGGTGTTGGATTGATTTCTTATGATCCCTTGCTATTTTTCATAAACTATGTCTTTCATGTTCATTGGCTGCAATTCTGTCTTCTAGGTCTGAAATTCAGTCCTCAGCTTCTTTCATGCTGCCTTATAAACTTTCGTTCTCATTTTTAATCCCCTTCAACTCCGTTTGAAGCTGTTTAACAGGTTCCATTGCTTTTGCTATCTCCGATTACTTCTGATTTCCATTTTACTAGATCTGCTTTTGTTACCAGCGCAGAGTCCTGGTGATTGTCCCTCATTGTGTTCCAATTCCCTTTTCCCCGGATTTCCCTATGGTGATGATTTTTGTGTATGGGTATTTGAATTTTTTTCTCATTTCTATTTCCTTGTTGTTACAGATGTTATTCGTTTAATTCCTTGACTAGTGTCTGGGCAATGTTTGCTGCAAGTCTCTTTCTTCGTAGTATTTAGATCCCTTAGGAGATGGCTACTTCCTGAGTTGCCGTCCTTGGATCTATAACGGCCCTTAAAATTTTCTCAGTTCTGGCACTCCCTGGGAGGTATTTGAACAGAACAATCACATTATCTTTGTTGACATAATACGATCAGTATTATCAACAGTATCAAACAGCACAGAAAATGATAAGCTTCGGGGACTATTATCCTAATACCTTTAACCTTATGAGTTACATCTAATACCACATACCTAAATTTAGAATTAATCAGACATGTGTTTACAACATACAGGTCCTTAAATATAGTAGCACAACCCTTTGGTAATAAAAGTTTACTGGGAAGTTAGGGAGGTAGGGAGATAGGAGAGTGAAAGATTAGAAATAGGGTTAGAGGATCTATAAAGATAACCTAAACTTTTAGAACCTTATAGCTGCTAGAGGACAACAGAAGTAAAGGAACATATATAAGGCAGAGCCAACTAAGAACTGCAAGAACACTAAAGGCTTTGTACACTCTTCTATAATAATATATCAAGAAGAGAAATTAGGGAATACTGAAACTCTTTTACTTGTAAGTATTAATTCTAACTGGAGGATAGGAGAGGGTGAGGGAACAAGAGCAGAATATTGGTACCCAGCAGCAGCGGATAGACAGGAAACTATTTTCCTCCTTTTGTAAAAGTAAAAGTAAGTGAGAGTAGAAAAAGCCTAAAGTTGGACAGATTCAGCAACAGCAGAGTAGTGAGATGAAAAAAAGGAGATGAGGACAGAGGAAAGAAAGAAAAGGATAACAACAACAACAACGATAATGGAAAGCTAAGAGCACTGCCAAAATGGCCCTTCCACAATATGGATATATTGTCTCCTGTAAACAATGTGGGCAATAGCGTGCAAATCGAAGTTGATTAGTGACAGGGAGACAACCATCGTCCCTTGTCCTACATTGAGCTCAAGAAATGCCTGAGTTGAGCTCAAGAAATTCCTATAGGCTTGAAATCTACAAGACTGCAAGATCTTGCAGAAGGAACTGATTCAACCAACTCACTGATGGATGTAGCTGACAGGATTCCCTCACTTTTCTAGTGAGTGTTTTTGTTTTTTGTTTTTTGTGTTTTTTTTGATGTGGTGGATTGGGCAGAGGGATGTACTGAAAGCCTCCGTCTATGTTCCAGAACTGCTGCCACAGTTATTCTGTGTCCACACACAAGTAGGAAGTGCCCTTGGAGGTTTTTCCCCCTGCAGCAGTCGTGTCCAGTCTAGCCCAGAAAGAAATGGAGATTCCTTGGCCTTCTGTTTTCTCCCTGATCACAGGGAAGTGGGGTTCCTGCACTTCAGTCTCTGCACTACTTCCACCAGCAGGCCCACACAGAGTGGAGAGCATGCACCATTCTGATCTGATCCTGGATGCAGAGAACGTACCAGCAGAGTGCTGGAGAATGGCAACCGGCCCCTCTCTTACCAGCATTCCTTGCCTTAATCTTTGCACCACTTGTGCCAGCAGAGCCACACAGTGTAGAGTGCACGCCCCTCTTGTCTGGTCCTGGACGTGTAGAACATACCAGCGGAATGCTGGGGAATGGCGTCTGGTCCTCTCTGGTATTTTTGCTATGATAGTTAAAATGTTACACATAAGAGGAAATATTTTTGTTTAGGCTTCATTCTGTGTTGTTGTATATAATACTTTTTAATATTTATAGTTTGAGGATTAGAATCAAGTATTGGCTTTAAACTAAAAAGTCATTTATTTGATATTTTATACTGTTTTATTATAAAAGTCCCTGCAGGTCAGAGAGCTTTTATTTAATAGTTGTAATGCCCTTGAGCATTGTTCAGCTTATTTTACTATAATTAGCAAACTTATTATTTCTTGGTATTAGTTCAGTCATTTTAGACTAGTTGAAGAATGATTCATATACATTAGTAGCTGTTATTCAAAGTAGAAAATGATAAAGATTTAAAGTGAGTTGGCTGTCCTTAATCTTCCATAGTGACCTGTATTTAATCCTTCATAGCAGTTTCACTGTAATATTATTACATCTAGTTTATCTCTGATATAGTTTTCAACTGGACTTGGGGGTCATAATGGGATATTGTGGACCGAACGCAGAGCTTCACACTAAACAATATCCAAAGCTTCCTTTTTATATATATATATATATATATTTTAGACTGAGACAAGGTCTTGCAGAGTTGCCCAAACTGGACTCAAACTTCGAATCCTCTTCTCTCAACCTCTCAAATGGCTGGGATTACAGGTGTGTGCCGTGGCATCTGGTTTAAAGTAGTGATTTTTTTTTCTTGAGACAGGTTCTTGCTTTGTAGTTCAGGCTGGCTCTGAGATCACTGTGTGACCCACGCAAGCCTTGAACTCACAGCAGTTCTCCTGCCTTTGCCTCCCAAGTGCTGGGATTACGAACATGAGCCACCATTGTGCTGTGTATTACTGATTACTAATGGGTATGAGTCACCTGCCCTGCACTATGGTATGTGGTTACCAGGAATTGAACTTGGGTCCTTGTGCTTGCAAGGCAGATGCCAGAACACTGAGCTAAATCCCCAACCCCCAGTGGTCTTTCATAGATGTGATGATATAGGCAAAACCATTGAAATTTTTCTTGGCATAACTTGATTCACATGTCAGCAACTTAAAGAGGAAGTGAAGACAGGCATATCAATGAAAATTAGGACTTGCAATTAAGTCTAAATTAGGATGACAGTGAAGAAAGGAGAGTTCATGAGGTATGTAAAAGGTAACAACAAGCCTTAGCCTCTCTTTTTTAAAGTGTCACATTAGTCACTTTAAATGATTATATTATATTCCTAATGAAAAGATAGTGCTAGAACATTTTGACAGGCTAATTTCTCTTCCTTTGCAGTTCGTGATCCTGTGCACTTACAATACAAAATAATGAAGCAAAATTAATTGAGTATCATCTTAATAATGTCTTTGATAATATGTTTTGCAGGTTTATTTCATATAAGAATTAATTATAAACTAAAGATATGTTCCAGGAACAACAGGGTATTATTTTGGATTCTATATCGGTAGAGGCTTATGTAGACCTTTCCCACTTAATAACTGAGCTTAAAGAGGCTGAGTAATGGCATAGTCTGAATGCCCCTTAAGATTTCACTACCTATCAGTATACAGCCCATTATGTACTCTTAGTTTATACAAGTACAAAAAATCTTATGAACTGCCTTTATCAGAGGGTTTTTTTTTTTTAGACAAGGTCTTGCTTTTTGTAATTCAAGCTGGCCCTGAGCTCACTATGTAGCCAGGACAAGCCTCGAACTTACAGCAGTCCTCCTGCCTCTGCCTCCCTAGTGCTAGGATTACAGGTGTGAGCCACCATGCCTGGCATGGTGCTGTATTGTGGTACTGATTTCTTATGGACACAAGTCACCATTGTATGTATGGAGCTCGGGACTTTGTGCTTGCAAGGCCAGGACCAGAACCACTGAGCTAAATCCCTAGTCCCAGAGTATTTAATAATATTGTTTTAGTTGGTTTTGCTTACTGCAAAAACTAATACTATCATTAGTGTTAAGATATGATACTAGCCTTCATAGGTATAACACCGCTACAATCTATTCAATTATCTAATTTACATTAGCTGTAGATCATGTGACTACTTCACATCACCGTTGATATCATTTGTTCTGAGTAGTGTTGACCTTGTATAATTTCTTGTAATATTTACTTGTATAGGCTCTCCCTCTGTAAGTTCATTTGAATTGTTTTCTAATTTTAAGGGGGAAGAGTAAAGAAATTGTGCTTTCTTTTACCTGAAATTACCCTGAAATAACATGGAAAATGAGAGACAGTTAAATTTATCTTTTCTGAGAGAAGGCCTGTAATCCTAAATAAATATTGCAGAAATGATTCCCAAACATAGGCAGAAGAACTTAAAAAGAATGCTCAGAGAAAGGTCTTACTTAAAACTTCTCAGAGCAGAAAAGATAGCTCTGTTTACTGTGGGATCAGGATATGTAGGAAGTCAGTGGGAACTTTTTAAATTGGTGGCTACATGATTGAATGAGAAAAGATGAAAGAGAATGAGATCATACCCACATTATCTTTGGAGATAGCACCTTCTTGCTCATGCAGAATAGTCAGATAAATTTTGAGTGTCCCTTCTGACATCTACCTGTTTCTGACAAATGGAAGATGTTTAAATAGCTTTCTCTCACTTGTTCTCACACATTCTTCCTCACGTACAGATGTGTGTGTGTGTGTGTGTGTGTATGTGTGTGTATTTCATATAAAACGTTCTTTGAGAAAGAACTTATATAACAGAGAAATAGAATACAGCCTTATTTTGTCCTTCCACAGTATTTCTGCAAATAATCTAGGGAGAGCTCATTCATGATAAATAATAAGAAAAAGGAAACGAGTACACACTACAAGAAAAGAAGCAGGATAAAACAAGTGACAGTAACATCATAGAAAACTGCTGGCCTGAAAACAAGGAAACAATTATGTCTTTTCGCTTTGTGGTTCAGGCTGGCCCTGAGCTGAGCCTCCAACTCACATCACAGCAATCCTCCTGCCTCTGCCTCCCGAGTGCTGGGATTGCAGGTGTGAGCCACCACGCCCGGCACTGTGGTATGTGGTACTGGTTGCTGCTGGGCGTGAGTCTCCACACCCAGTATGGTATGTGGATGTTAACTGGGGGCTGGGGATTTGGCTCAGTGGTACCTGCGCCTGTCTTGCAAGCGCAAGGGCCCCGGGTTTGATTCCCCGGTAACCACATACAATACTGGGCATGGAGACTCACACCCACCATCAATCAGTACCACATACCACAGTGCCGGGTGTAGTGGCTCACGCCTGTAATCCCAGCACTCGGGAGGCAGAGGCAGGAGGATTGCTGTGATGTGAGTTTGAGGCTGAACTCAGAGCCAGCCTGAACTACAAAGTGAGACCCTGTCTCAAAAAAAAAAAAATTTTTTTTAATTGGTTTAAGATCTAGGAAGAAGTAATAAGACAATAGTATATGATGAATCATAGTCTGGCAGAACTCAGGAAAGAACAGAGACAAACTGAGAGAAGCAAAGTCAATGTTGGAGGCAAAAAGGAAAATTAACATGTTTGGAAACAGTAAAATGCAATGATAGGCTTCAATATATATGCTGACAGGCTTTTTGCAAGCTGAGTGAAGTAAAATATGAAAGGCAATAAAATAAATGCTTTTATCAGGCTGAGATATTATTAGATTATTATTATTAGATTATTAGATATTAGATAATATTAGATTATTATTATTATTATTGAGAATAGGTTATTATCTATTCCAGTAAAATGAATGAGTGCTGGATTTTGTCACATGCTTTTTCTGCATCTATTGAAATGGTCATATTGTTTTTGTCCTTGACTCTGTTAATGTAGTGTATTACATTTATTGATTTACGTATGTTGAACCATCCTTCTATTCCTCAGATGTATCCAACTTGGTCAGGGGCATGACCTTATTGACGAGCCTATGTAGTCTGTTTACCAGTATATTGAGGATTTTTTATTAATTGAAATCTTTATTGGTACATTACATATACACATCATGATTGCACTCAACAATGAGAATTTGTACCAGTATAAGACACAACTTAATTCTCATTTTTTCCCATAGCCCTACTCACCCTATATTGAGGATTTTTGCATATATATTTGTTAGGGAGATTTGCCTGTCGTTCTCTTTTTGGCTGGATCTTTCTCTGCTTTGAAATCAAGGTAATGGTAGTTTCCAGGAATGAAGTTTAGAGTCTTGCATCCCTTTCAATTTCATTAGAATTTGAGAAGTAGTGGAATTACCTCTTCCCTGAATTTCTTGTGGAATTCAGCTGTGAAGCTATCAGCATCAGAACTTCTCTTTTTGGTAGATTTTAAATACATTTTCAATTTTATTGAGTGATTTAGAATTTTTATATCTTTGTTCAATTTTATAGTACATACTTGTCTAGGAATCTGTCCATTTCTTTTTTGTTTTCCATTTTACTGGAGTTCAGGTTCTCAAGTAGGTGATGATTATCCTCTGGATTTCTGCTGAATCTTTTGTGATTTCATCCTTTTCATTCTTAATTGCATGGATTTGTGCCCTTTTCCTTTTTTTTGGTGAGGTTGGCTAAGAGTTTGTAGATTTTTTTCTTTCAAAGAACTCTATTCATGAAAGAATTAAAAGCATCATATCACAGCAACAGTTTTTAGCTGCACAAATAATAATAGCTAAACCTTGGAAACAGCCCAAAAGCCTATCAATTGGTGAGTGGATAAATAAGATGTAGTTTTTCTGTAGAATGGAATACTATGCAGCCATAAAGAAAGATAAATTAGAGACATTTATAGCTAAATGGGTATATCTTGAGGCCATACTCCTAAGTGAAATAAGCAGGACACAAATGTACAAATACCATGTCATTTCTCTAGTGTGAAAAACTGCAGATTGTAAATGAGCTCCAAAATGTGTGATAAGTATTGTCAGATAGGAAGAAAATGTTCAAAGGGGAAGGGGAACTGACAGAGGGAGAGTGGAAAGTAAAAAGGGAAAAGAAAAAATTTGATGGGAAAAATGGAAACAAAGCTTATGTATATAAGGGGTTGGGGGCTCAAGGGAGGGCAAGGGAATGGGACAAATAAAAATAAGCTATATCATGTACAGGTGCAAATTCTCAATGATAAATGTGGTCATAATGTATACCTAAAATGTACTGATAAATCCTATAAAGGAAAAAAAAAATAGAAAAAACAGATGGAAGAGGCAACAAGAGTCAGAACCAGGGGAGCCGTAAGTGGGCTGTTAGGATAATCCATGTGAGACATCATCACTGTTTTGGGCCCAACGTTGGGAAGATCCAAACCAGGGCTTAGATCCTGTCTGTATTTTTTTTTTTTTTTTTTTTTTAGGTTTTTTGAGACAGGGTCTCGCTTTTGTGGTTTAGGCTGGCCCTGAGCTCAGCCTCAAACTCACATCACAATCCTCCTGCCTCTGCCTCCCGAGTGCTGGGATTACAGGCGTAAGCCCCCACGCCCGGCACTGTGGTATGTGGTACTGGTTGCTGCTGGGTGTGGGTCTCCACACCCAGTATTGTTATGTGGTTACCAGGGAATCGAACCCGGGCCCTTGCGCTTGCAAGACAAGCGCTGGAACCACTGAGCTAACTCCCCGGCCCAGATCCTGTCTGTATTTTAAAGCATTTGGTGATGCATAGGCTGAGAGGCAGAAGGATGATTCAGATTTTTTGGGCTGAACAACAGTTACAACATGTCATTAACTGAAAATGGAGAGCCTGAGGGACTCACAGCTTGTATGGATTCGTGGGTAAATTTTGTTTTGGAGAGATTTGTTTCAGATACTCATTAGAGCTTTTAGTGGAGATGTGGAACAAGCAGTGGTAGATAGGAGCCTGTGCTCCAGGAGAGAGACCAGGTAAGTGGTTAGTGTGTAGAGAATACCTGAAATCATGAGAATAGGTGAGGGAAATGGGGAATGAGAGCAGTGAAGTTCAAGGACTGGGCCGGGGAAAAGAAGAGGGACTAACAAGGAACCCCGAAAGGAGCCAGCGAGGTAAGCTGAGGACCAAGGGAAGGCGCATCCTCAGAGTCTAATGGAGAATGTACTTCAAGAATCGGCTGTGTTCAGTGCTGCCAAAAAATCAAGAGTATCGAGATCAGAATAATTTAAGGAACAAAATAAAAGTTAGATAATAAGAAACATGGAGATAGATCTTTTGCAAATGGGAAGGTGAGGAAGGGAAAGGAGAAGTAAAAATAATTAAGATTTGTTATGTATGTGTACCAGTTCCCATAATGAGTGTTATTATGTTAAAAACATGTACTAATAAGATAAATATGTTAAAACAGAAATATATTTTTGTCTACAGAAAACAAGTTTATCTTTCTATCAAAAAGATGAAAGTAACTGGGTTACTTACAAAAGACTACCAAGTAAAAACCTCCAACTAATGAGTAGAATCAGTAAGAACGTGATTTTGGCCCTTTTCACATTGACAAGTTCTGCATTTCTGCTGTTTCAGTTGTACTACTACAAGCACTATTTGTCAGCAAAGGTAACTTTTTCTTTCTTATTCAACTTTGTTTTAGCTGTAGATATTCTTAACATATTTCTTGTTTGCAATATATAAAATGAATTAGTTTTTCCATCTTACTGAAATTCTCATCTTACTGAGATTCTCATCTTTCTGGAATGTGGCATGCAATTCAAAAGTGCAGTTGAATGCTTTTGTGATTAATTATACACTAAAGTCCAAAGTCTCAAGTTTCAGTACCCTTTAAGGTATTGAAATTTTCTGATTTAGTTAATGCAAAATTGTTACTCTGCTAAACAGACAATCCTCTGATATTCTGCTAAATAGGCCACCAGTCCCTCACTTAAATGAATTTAAGTGTCA